>JAJHSJ010000003.1:102246432-102290508 GCA_021015155.1 Magnolia officinalis
GGCCAAGTTGGACGCTTACTATTTTTGGCCAAAAATCATCAAGCCTAGTAAGAATGATGATCGTCCATAAATAATAAGTCACATTTTTTAGGTGTTTGAGTCTAAACTCAATGGTAGGTTAGAGCTCATTATTTAAAGGGTGGTAATTTTATTTTATTTATCAATCAATTTATTTTCAAATTTATTAGAAATTATTTATATTTTATTCCTCATCGATTCGAGAAAACTCTAAAGAATTCAGGTAGCTTCGTGGATTGGAAGTAGTTATCCCAGAGGAAGACAGTGATGGACTCATCACATCCATCCCTACTGTGTGGCATCTACTACACTATGTATCATTAGCACCCTCTCATGATAGGATGTCAGCCAAAAAATTAGGCTGATCCAAAAGTGGCCACATCACAAGGCACATTAGGATAGTGGTTCTCACCATCGAAACCTGCTTGGGATTCATCATTATGTCCATCCAACCTATTCATAAGGTGATTCCCTCGAGGATGAAGGGAAAAACTGAATATCCGCCTAACCCAGACTGATGTGGTTCCAGGAAGCTTTCAATTGTAGGCATTCCTATCCCCACTTTTACCTGTGGATGGATCGACCTAATTTTTGGGCTCATGTATAAACATGGATTGAATCATGGAATAGGCTCGAGGCTAGAATTTTTAGCTTGTTTAGTAAATGCGTCGGGCTTGGATCACCATATACCGTAACTTTTGTATATTGAAGGGTCAAAATATTCAATTCAAGAAATTTTGGGGGCATCCCACATCCAAGAAAAGCTCCATCACAAGAATGGTTTGGGTCATTGAAAAGAACCCTTTTTTCCAATGGTTGAAGTTATAATCCCAAGATCAGATTGGTTGAGCAATCATATCCATTGATTAGTGGACATTGTTTCTGAAAATTAGACCGTTGGATACTTTCATTTTTAACCGTTCAATAAATGTCCACCAATCCTATAGTCAAATAATAAAAGTTTAATTTTTGGTTCACGATGCATCCCATAAAATGACTTATGAGTGGAACGTTTAAGATCGGCCAATAACAGTTGCCACTTGGCACACATGAAAGATCCAATACACTCATCACGTCATCATCATAGGTGCCCTGGGTCAATAATCAGGCTGGTCTTCTGGTAAGTCACACGTGTCTTGAATGTGGACTTTTGGTCAGTTTATCTGAAACATACGTTTCTTTCACACACCAATGGTCCACTTGATGTACAAAAACCCTCGAAATCTAGCCTAAGGCATCAAAAAGTAGCAATACAACTAATGAATGGTTTAGATCTCTCACAGATGCATAGACGAAAGCAACATTTTATAAGTAGGCATTCTATAATATAGTTACCTGGCAGGCGTTGTACACTTGTATACACGTAGTCGCTGGATGGTACTGCCAATGCTGGGTCGACAGCTGAGATGCAAAGAACACCGTCAATATGATAAGTGTGAGAAGCACTATATTATCCATGCCGTTGGTTCTATCTTCCATGGGCCAGCTACCAGCCCCATCCAATGGCTGAAGTCAATGTAGCCAAGTCACAATCCTAAGATCAGATTGGTTGAGTAATCCTATCCTTTGATAGGTGGACATTGTTTATGAAAACAGGACCGTTGGATTCTTTTGTTTTTAACGGTTCAATAAATGTTCACCAATCCGATATATAGTTAAACAAATAAATAAATTTAATTTTATTTATAAACTTAATTTGGATGGTTTAAATAAGCAGAGGAGTATCCTATAAAATGACTTTTTCGAACCCTTGACCGGAGTTGAAACTCCTGAGAGTCTACCACCCGAGCAAGGGTAAGGACCCTCCTATAAAATGACTCATGAGTGGAATGTTTAAGATGGGCGAATAACAATTGCCAACTTGGCACACATGAGAGATCCAATACACTCATCACATCATCACCACGAAGATACCTTGGGTCAATAATCAGGATAGTGATCATTTGGTAAGTCACACGTGTCTTGGATGTGGACGCTTGGCTAATTTATCTGGAACATCCATTTCTTTTACATACCAATGGTCCACCTGATGTACAAAACCTTTTAATTTTGGTCCAAGGCATCTAAAAGGAGCGGTACAACTAATGAATGGCTTGGATCTCTTACAGGTGCATAGACGAGAGCAACATTTTACAAATAGGCATACTATAATATAGGTACTGGCTGTTTGGCCAGGCAGATCCCACGGTATTAGGAGGGATGGATCGGCAATATCCTCGGATAGGCATGACGAGCCGAACAGATCCGGTGAACTTGTCCCCGGATATGAGCAATCCCATGGATCTTAAGACAATCCACTGACATCACCATTATTACCTTAAAATTGATCCTAACCCTTGGTTGGATGGATTGGAAGGTAAAATCCCGGGATATGCACGGCATGCCAAACAGACCAAGTGAACTTGTCCCGGGATATAAGAAATTCCATGGATCTTAAGACAATCTACTGACACCATCATCATTACCTTAAAATTGATCCCATCCCTCCTAATACCATGGGATCTGCCCGGCCAAACAGGCAGCTGAGATGGAAAGATCACCATCAAAATGAAAAAAGTGTGAGCAGCACTATAGTATTCTTGCCGTTGGTGATATTTCATGGGCCAGCTACCAGGCTAGTCCGGTCTCCAGGTGGGCCACACATGTACGGTTAAATGAGGACTGAAGCTGAATAGACCATGGAATGTGGATATATCACCAAGACACCAACTTAGGTGTATGGATGGCCAGGTGGGCCCAAACCATGTAGGGACACGGCATGGGCCATAAGCTTGGATTGAGGGCCAGACCTCAGCCAATGATGAATGGCTAACCTTATTGTTTCCATAATGTTTATTTGCCATCCAACCTAGTGATAAGGTCACACAAACCGCAATAAAGGGGGAAAGGCAAGTATCACTTTGATCCAAAACTTTTGTAGTTCACAAGAAGTTTTTAATGGTGAATCAGCTTGGATCTGCTCATTTTTGGGCTCATGCCCTAAAATGATCTAGAATGGACAACATGGATATAGAATTTATATATTAAGGTGGGCCCCAGGGTAAGTGGTCTTGGGTGAGGCGAGGCTGCACCTAATTCGCTTCCCTTGTAATGTGTGTGTGACGACTACTACACAGTCTATCATTGGCATTCACTAATGATAGAATGTCAGCCCAAAACTCTTAAGTCTCAAGTGGGCCACACCACACCCCCATCGTTGAAATCTGCTTGGAACCTTTCTACCGTGACGTCCATATGCCATCCAACCCATTCATAAGGTGATTCCCGTGAGAATGAAGGAAAGAACTGAACATTAGCCTAGCACGAAACTTAAGTTGGCCCTAATAAGTTTTAATCGTGGGCATCCATGTCCCCACCTTTCCCTGTGGATGGATCTTCCTTATTTTTGGGATCACGTACAAACATGAGTCGAATCAACTGATGGACGGAAAGGATGCAACAGAGACATTGCGGTGTGCCCCACAGAGATTTTTGTTGCACGGGCTCCCTACAAATGTTTAAAGGCTTAAAGAAAAAGGGAAGGCTGACATGTCGTGAACCTTTTTCCACGGGATTAAGACAGTAGAAAGCGATGCATTTTAAAAACTTCTCAGCTACAAGAAACTCATCAGCATCCATTCCAAAGATGGCCGAGTAGATAGCAGCTGCTTTCAAACTGAAGCAATCGGCCCATTCGCTTCTGTACTCGTTCTCCAAAGAGAGAGAAGAAAGAAGAAGGTTTGGGAATGAATACGCTTGGGTGGGCCTCTCGCATGCGGCGTGGGACCCCAGAGCTCGACATCCTTCGATTGAGACCTTTTGATATTTGATAACGTGTAGTTGATATTGAATGGTAGAGAAGGAATGCATATATGCAATATATTTATAGAGAGGTACTGTCGTGTTTCATTCACTCTTTTTTGGGTTTCCTTCTCTTTCTTTATTCCTTGCTTTGATTGATTGGAGTAGGAATAAAGAATGAGAAATGCTGAAGTTATTTGCGTAGAGGAGAGATTGGAAAAGATGGACCGCTTGCGAGAAGAGAGATCCCGGCCATGTAACAGGTGGCAATGGGTCAGATAGGTCTGCTGGTCAACTGGCCCACCTGCTTCTGAGGCAGGTTTCGGCCAAGCCATGGCCTGTTTGGAACTTGGGATCCATGTAAATTCCACTCGTTTAGAATTCCTGAAAAGGATTAAATTAATCTAGGCATTTGACCCAATTTTGTGAAATTTGAAATCCACTACTCTGCGGGTCCTACTTTGATACATGGGTTTTATATATCCATGTTGTCCATTCATGTGCACCATTTACATGTGACACTTGAGTTGTGTATGAATATAGGCAATTAGCATTTATTGTGGAATTTGATCAGTTGATTATAGTTCCAACATCAGCCAAATGCTGATTTCATGTAAAATGATGATTTTTTCCAAGGAGGAATTAGATTTCAAACATGGGATTGGCAGGTCAAAATACTATGGTATATCTGGATATGTAATCATGTCATAATGATGTTAATTCCATCTAATGCAATTCAATACCACTTAATCCTGTGTTCCAAATGGGTGAAATGTTCCGTAATTTGATTTTAAGTTAGAAAATGTGGCCCATTTAAGTAGATGGGCCATGCTTGAGTTGAACCCTACCCCCTCTCATATAGCTTATTAATATGGGTTCTGCCAAATGGCCTGACTGTCCCCAAGACCCCAACGGATTAACAGACAGGAAGTATGGACACTTGCGTATGATGTCTTTGCATGTATTCATTAATTAGGCAGGTTTTGGATACCTTTAGCCTCGAGTTCCATTCTTAAACTAGATTGTGGTCATGCCGAAGTTAGGTCGAGTAAGTTGAGTTTGTTTACACTCATTTTTGGCGCAGCTATGTAGACCAAAGAGATGCCAACACATGTAGGCACTAAATCCTACACACGTATCTAGAATATTGTTTACACCTAGCCTGACGCGGTCAAATCAAACTATTCATAAGGCATTATGTGGCAGCACCGCACTATATGTGGTATAGATCAACTTTAAAAGGAAGATTATAAACATGCACATGAGAGAGTATTAAATATTAGAGTTCTATTAAAAGTATTATTTGCAAAAAGTAAGAGTTTCATTTAAGCAAGTATATCTTTTAACATTAAATGTCAAAATTTTATCAAAGTATATATCTATCTAATCATTTCAAAAGCACTCTCTACGAATATCAAAGCCAAGTTACGTAAGGATTTCAACAACTTTTCAATGTGAGAGTCCAATGACAAAGGACTCCAATGCACAATTCAAAGAAGCAAAAGTCTCTCTTGTACACATGACCATACGCAATAGGCTACACTGATGTGTAAGAATCAATGTAAATTGTACATCCAATCGTCCAGATCATTGAAGATACTAAAGACAGCAAGGCCGCCACCTCTTAAAAGCTTATAAAATGAGCACATAAAGAAGAGCTAAAGGCTCCACGCCAAACACATATATCTACTTCTCAATTTACTTTTTATTTATTGTCTTTTATCTTCACATAACCTAGTCTAGTTCTATTGCAGAGATCACTACGACCTAATGGTTACCACTACAATACCGTAGGATTAGATTTAATGTTCATAACTCTATGTTGTTGGATCATGATCAATTGAGTTCTTACTTAAGTGATCATACTTATTGGTCATATCCTGCTGACCACTCACCTCGATTGTTTGTTCCGATAGGCGAATCGGGTATTTATCTCACTTACTTATTTTTTTAATTATTTGATACTTTGTCAGTTGTAATGGCCCATATAGTTTTTTTTTTAGCTGTTGATCTCTATTTCTTTAGAAAGTGTAAAACTAAATTACTGGTGAAAGAGTAAGTTCTTAAGTCTATAGACACAAGGTAAAAAGAATCCATTCAAAAGAGTTAACCCCTACCATTCCACAAATCGTTTGATTGTTGATCATAATTGGTGGTTGAGAGTATAGCTACATCCTGCGTTTAGTCTCTAATCAATCTGACTCAATGCGGGGGCCACCAACGGTTCAATCAAACATTGAGTTTTGAGTAGACCTGACATGCCTACATCATAATTACACAAAAAATCAGAATACATGCCTTCTATCACACGTGTAGCCTCATGTTTAATTGAATTGACACAACGGAGTACGATGCCATGCCATTACAATTATTTAGGATGGTTTGGGTCAGGCTTGGGCTTAATGAGTTTTAAGTGGGCCGGCTTAGGCAGAGGCAAATAGGTGATGCCAGAAATCCTGGCCTGTTAAGTAAACGGGTTGGGTTTTGGCTGACCCTAACCCGGCCTTGAACCCGACCAATTGTCACCTCTAAAATATACCATGTCCTGAAACCCAAGTTGGTCCAGCATCAGGTGGGCCGCACATACACCTTGAATCCAGTAGCGGAGCCTGGATTTGGCTGGGCCCAAAAGTTTCTAGGAGGGTCAGCTCATGCTTGAAGTCCAGGCACGGTGCTTGGGCTCGAGCCAATGATGAATATATTCATGGAGTAGCCTGGGGACTAAGACATTTCCAATGTTGTACGCACGTGTGAGACCACTCCGTGTGTGTAAGCAAGAGATCCAATCAATTCAGTTTGAGAACCCCGGTAAGTAGATGCCTCAAACCTAAAACTCATTCCTGCCCGCTCAAACAGTGGGCCATGCGTTGGAAGAAAAAAAAGAAGAAGACAACTAATGAAATTTTCATGATTTGAAAATTATGGCCCACCTAATGAGTGGATTGGCATGATTATTCAAGTAGGACATCTATACTATGGACCCACTTGAGGGATGTCTAGGATCATGCACTCATATTCATCTAGATTACTGCCAGGGCCAGGGCTCGGAGAACATGGGCCGGGTTTGGAATATGGCCCATTTCTTGGTCTTGGGTCTGTGGAGGCATCTAAATGCTTGGCATCACGAGGGCTATTGTTGGCCGGGCTTTGCCTATTTGTTGGAACTAAACTGTAAGCTTGGGCCCACATGTGGGCCCGAATCAGCCCTTTCTGAGAAGATCGTAACCGTAGATGGGTATCGTTTTAAGCTTAAACTTGGGTCTTGATAGAAAAAGTTAAGAGTCTCATCCTATTGATTTTATGGGCATTAAAAAATATCCCCAAGCCCAACCACTGGCTTATGATGAGATCTAACAGTCCCAGACGGGCCTGTACGTAGCCCAAACCCGACCCATTGCTTTTTAAGGAGACGCAACCCGCGAGAACTGGACCTGCTGACATCTTGAGGCCTACCGGTTTCAATGGTCCTTGATTGGGCTAGTTTGAGCCCAGATGTTGAACTTGTTTATATCTCTATCAATCTGTTGCCAGTGGGTCTCAAGGAATATTTACCCAGTGGATGATCTTTATCGATCTGTTGCCGCAGGGACATGAAATGAATAGATCCATGCCAGTCTCCTTGAGGGGAAAATGCGACTCTATCCATCAGTTTTGCCATCTCAAGTTATAACATGAGTGTAGATCCAAAACTCAAGTGGGCCACACGAGAGGAAGCAGTGAGAATGAAAATGCCCGCCATTGAAAGATTTTTGAAGTCCGCCATAATTTTTATATGCCATCCAAACCGTTCATAAGGTTAATCCCACTGAGATGGACTGAAACACAAATACTAGCCTGATCCAAAACTTCTATATCGATATCTTGTTTTTAGTTCTTATACACAAAGTCTTCGTAAACTTCTCTTGATCAATGGATAGATTAAGAACATTCAAGGATGGTTTGAAGGCCTGTGTGGGCCTGAAATGAGCCCTTCTGAGAAGATCAAAACAGTGCAAGGATGGTTTGAAGGCACTTGTAAGTGGTCCTATTCAATGTACATGTAAGAATATTTTTGGATTAAAGGTCATGTTTCTAACATTTTAAATGATTCTACCTAAAAAGTTGGGAGTAGTAGCTGGAAGGAAAGAATATTGAAAAAATTTCTTAGATTCAAACTATTTTAAATCTTTGATAATGTCATTCTTTCATTTATTGGGCCGGTCTTTTAGGGCTAGGGCTGAAGCTTCTTTGGTCCCATTAGGGCTAGGGTTTTGGTCATGGCCTGACCGGACCCTAGCCTACCGAGTATTGCCACTCCTCAAGTTGAAATGGGTCTAAACTTATAAGACAGTGGATGTTGCTAAAAGGCCTTTAAAACCAAGTTGTGACTGGTCCTAACTCGTCTGGGTTCAAATTAAGTCCAATTTTGACTCGCCTGATTCAGGGATAAATGGGCCCGACTCTCCAGTGTGGGGGTGAATTGTGGTGTGATTCGTAGAGTGGTGTTGACTCATACTGGTCTTAGTCAAGTCTGAGTTGACTGAGATGAGTCATCAATATTCTTTACTTATTCAACACCTTCTAAGGCCGAACGCTTATATTCTATGCTTATTCAACGCTTCTAACGCCAGAACGCTTATATTCTATGCTTATTCAACACTTCTAACGCCAGAACGCTTAGTTAATGGGTCTGGATATGCCTAAAGGCCTTAAGTGGGGCCTGCACGACTAGCCCTGATATTTATTATTATTATTTTTTTGAAATTGGTGGCCTGAGTATTCACATGGACCTAGCCTAGCCCGTGTGGGGTTCTTTAGCTCATTGGCCAGGCTAGACCTGGACTCAAGTCCTTAGCTCATCTGCCACACTTGACACATTGGTCTAAGGCATGCTTTGATTTGGACTTGGGCCTTATGTGGGTAATAAGGACATCACTTTATGTACATATCAGAGGAGGAGGTGGGCGGTCAATTTTTCTATGGTTAGGTGAGTACTCGTGGTCATATTGAAAACCTTACACTGGGAAGATGCTCATGGGCTGCTTTGTGAAGGGATTTAGACCGTTGGATTGAAAAGACATGACGATTGCCTGTTTGATCACATGATTGGGCCATTGTTCGTGGATCGTCCACACTAGTTTTTCTTAGACTTTATCAACTTATATGATTTAGGTTTTTTTTTTTTTTTTTTTAAATTTTAAATTTTAAATTTTTAATTTTTTATGTTTGGACATCATCATAAGTATTTTTAGTTAATTTTATTTAAACTAGAAATATTTTTGTTAAAATTCATAAGACATGGTGATTATTGTAATTAGTGAGACTTATTGAAACTATAAATAGAGGATGGGTGTGTCAATCTCTCCTTGCTTTTGCTATTTGGAATGGATATTGGTGTGAGTCTAATCTTAATCAACGGAGTTATAAAGTATCCATTTATTCCCACTTCATCATTTTAATATTATCCATCAAGGTATTTTATTCAAAGTTTTTCGATTCTCTCATCCAAAATCATTATTCTCTTCTAAACTTAACTTTACCATACAACCTAGCCGTAAAACCTAGCCACATGTGTGACCTCAAACTTCTTTGTTTCTGCATAGATTGAAGATATCTGTACAATAGGCCCCATCGTTTATGGACCATGCCACCTATTTCATTTGCCACGATAATTCTTTCTTTTGAAAAGAAACAAGATAGCTGTTAGTTTTCCCTTTGTTGCCACTTAGGATCAAGCCAATTGTCTTAGTCTTCCCTTTGTCTTTAATGTTGGGTTTAGTCCTACATTAGAAAGGATTTCAAAAAAATAAAAAAACTTTTATATTAAAATTCTCAACTTATTATTTATATTGGGAATCAAGAGTGTGTCATGGATATAACCTAAATTTAAGCGGATGTCAATGAACATAAGCTGCCCTTAAGGCTTTTAGGCTCAATCCACTTCCGACTAACCTTGGACTGAAATTAGGCACTTAGCCAGACTTGAGCAAAAAATTTAGGTCCGTTTTTAAACTTGAATTGCCATTGACCCTGAGATAGCCTAATAAAAAAGCGGAGTCCACACATGATAATTTTATCCTTGTCGTTGTGGGCCTATTTGTAACACCCTCATGTGGTGCTTTTTCATTAGGCTACCTTCATGTTAATTAAGGATCAAGGCATGTTTAAGACTCTGCTTAAGATTTCAAA
Organism: Magnolia officinalis; assembly: GCA_021015155.1. Classification (NCBI taxonomy): domain Eukaryota; kingdom Viridiplantae; phylum Streptophyta; class Magnoliopsida; order Magnoliales; family Magnoliaceae; genus Magnolia; species Magnolia officinalis. Next base: position 102,256,399 of record JAJHSJ010000003.1, read on the forward strand.
GGCATTTTTATCACATATCACATATCATCCATCATCTATAAACAACCCCGATCTGGCACAAAAGTGGGTGGCTGGGCTGGATATATATTTTTCTGGACCATTATGGTCCTGATCTGGCCTTAAATTTAATTTAATTTTAATATATTTCAAATAGCATTTATTTATATTCATAAGAGAATAGAAAAGCAGAAATCACCCCCTTCTTTTGGCTGCAAATATAGCCGTTGCAACAATAGAGGCAGCAGCGGCTACAGATGCCCACCTCAAAGCCGACCCATAAATGACCAAGAACTTCCCCGACCTCTCATCATGCCACTTCCTCATCTTACCAATTTCATCTTCCACGGATGGGTACGTAGACGGATAGGATACAATGCTACACACCCTCTTCACAAAATCCACCACATCTCCCTCTCTCTTCCACCTCCCCCTCACAACTCCAAAACTCTTCAACACCCTAACATCCTCCTCGTCATCAACCAGCTCGTTCATGAGCTGGAAGTACCGAGTCAATGGCCGCTGAAGCTTTGAGCTCTCCAGCGCCATCAGATTGCTGACCACTGTCTCGATCTTAGTATCGAACACCAACGCTGGTAGTTTGAACACAGGCTCTCGGAGAATTGGACTTGAATGGCCCCATCTGGGTCTGCTTCGAACCGCACGCCGGACCACGCTAACTCCTTAGCCGTCGGAATGGACAGCACTAGATTTGTGGTGACGATTGCCTGATCGTCTTTGGTGGGCCTCACCAGGCAGTAATGCAAGCACTCAAGAAGGGTACTTTTAGTAATTAATTCCTTGGCAAGGCGGCCGTGGAACTTCTTCTCGGCGTAGAAGGGAGAGTAATACCAGCAAAAGAGAGAGATCACTTCATGGAAGTCCTCTCTGTTGAAGGGAAGCTTCAAATAATTAATGAAAGGAGATGATGATGGACCCTTGCTTTCTTTCGACATGAATTTTAAGGTTTCAATCACCGCCTGATCAAGATTTTGGACCACATTGATTGTGTGTGGTGAAGTAGGAGCTGGTTCTGTAGCAGGGCCATGTCTGAGACCAAGTGGGATCCATGCTTCGACATTACGTAGCTGTTTATTTTCTGTCTGTCCTCTTCAGACCATTGCTTCAAGTCTTTGAGGAAGACCACAACAATATATATGGCATCGCATGTTTCTCTGATCTTTTGGGGCATTTTCCATCGACGTTCTTCTACCAGAGTAGCGATGGAGATTGGCTCAGGTTCATCTGCATGTGCAGGAAAAGGTTTAAAAAATCAGGCTAAGTTGAACCTCATACATGCACGTAGAACTGTCAACCAGTACTTGAAAATCCAGTTTTTGGGAACGGATTGGTTACTCCCCCTGACACCAGCCCAGGGCTGGTGGTCGGTGCTCTGTGGGCCCCACCATGATGTATGTGTTTCATCCATTTCGTTCATCCATTTTTAAAGATCATTTTAGGGCTTAATCCCAAAAGTGAGAGGTATATAAATCTAAGGTGGACACATCACATGAAAACAATAGTGATTGGATATCCACCATTAAAATATTCCTAAGGCCCACTGTACTATTTATTTCACATCCAATCTGTTGATTAGGTCATACAGGCCCAGATGAAGGGACAAAACAAAAATCAGCTTGATCCCAAACTTTTATGGCCCCCAAAATGTTTTTAATGGTCGACGCTCATTCAACACTCTTTCCTGTAATGTGGTCCAATTGAGATTGGGATATACTTCGTTTTTGTCTCATACAGTAAAATGATATGTAAAAATAGATGGACGGCGTGGATGAAACACATAAGTCATAATGGCCCCCACAGAGCACCGACCACCAGCCATTGGCTGGTGTCAGGGGGAGTAGCCAATCCGTTTCCAGTTTTTGGACCCTTCAGGTCTCAACTTTTCAGACCCAGGTCTAGTCTCGTTCCCGTCAGGTCCACCAACTTGGACCCTGGTTAAAATCGGATGAGGTCCAGGCTAGTTAGTTTTAATTGTATGTATATTAACAGCTTTGCTAAGCCCACATGCATTTGCAATAAAGCTTGTGTATACGTCACAGCCACCACAGTTCCCAGATCCAATCCATTCATCAACTTGACCGACTCACTTTTGAAGCTGGTTGATGCATACTTGGACCAGAAATGGGTCGAGCTTAGGTAGAACTGTGCCACATCTGACCCACCCATGTAGGTACAATTAAGTCGTGGAGGGTTGGGTTGGGTTAGCTGGGCCTGACCCATTTACACTTAAATGGGTTGAGTCAGATTCAGCTATGCTTGGTGAGTTTTAGTTGGTTGGTTTGGTTGGTTGGCTCTAGTTAAAATTCTTGGCTGAGTTGGGTTAGCTTGGGCACACCCTAACTGGCTTCAACAATACAAGAAAACTGGCATTTACCGGCGGTCAAAACCGCCGCAAAAGTTTGGTCCTTTTAGTTCGAACTTGACCCACTGTATCCCCTATTTGAATCTAGGTCCTTTTCAATGGTTCAAACTGTTTTTTATACGATGTGTCTCACCTCGTATGGTAGATAGACAACAAATAAGATCTCTCAAATTTAATTATTTCAACCATTTAAATTTGCCTCTTTGCATATTACAAAATGGTTGAAATATTCAATTTAAGAGGTTTTTGAGACATCCCACATTCAAGGGGAGCCCTTTAACATAAATGGTTTGAGTTATTGAAAAGATCCCTATTCCAGTAGCTGAAGTCGCTCTATATCATATTACAATAATGGGAGGAAGAGACTAGGTTGTACTTGGGCCGTACTTTGTTTACAATTCTAGAGGTGCTTATATAATACTGGGTGCCAACGAACCTCAATATGCAGGCAGTTAGAAGTTGTAGATGTGGCATATATTAATTCAATAAGCTAGCTTAGTTTGTGCAGCCCAATGTCACCAAGTCACAATCCCAAAATGAGATTAGTTGAGTCGTCCTATCATCTTCCTGAACATTGTTGCACCTAAAACGCTTCCCTTGTAATGTGTGTGTGACGTTTACTGCACAGTCTATCATTGGTATCCACCAATGATAGAATGCCAACCCAAAACTCAAGTCTCAAGTGGGCCACACCACAAGGAACATCGGGGATGGTGGTCCCCACCGTTGAAATCTGGTTGGAACCCACCGTGATGTCAAGATGCCATCCAACCCATTCATAAGGTGATTCCCACGAGGATGAAGGAAAAAACTGAACATTAGGTGGGCCCCAAGAAGTTTTAATCCTGGGCATCTATGTCCCCACCTTTCCCTGTGGATGGATCTTCCTTATTTTTGGGCTCACGTACAAACATGAGTTGGATCAACTGATGGACGGAATGGAATTCAATCCTGTGTTCCCACAGAGATTTTTGTTACAAGGGCTCCCTACAAATGTTCAAATACTCAAAAGAAAAAGGGAAGGCTGCTGAGATGTCGTGGACCTTCTTGCTCAGGATTAAGACAGTAGAAAGCGATGCATTTTAAAAACTTCTCAGCTACAGGAAGCTCATCAGCATCCCTTCCAAAGATGGCTGAGTAGACAGCAGCTGCTTTCAAACCGAAGCATTCGTCCCATTGGAATACGTTGTCTTCCTCAGAAGTGGTGAAGAAGAAAGTTTTGGGAGTGAATACGCTTGGGTTGGCCTCTTGCATGCGGTATGGGACCATATATCTGGACATCTTCGATTGAGACCTTTTGATATTTGATAACGTGTAGTTGAGATTAGATGATAGAGAGGGAACGCATACATGAATATATTTATAGAGAGGTAATGTTGTGTTTCATTTACTCCTTTTTTTTTCCCCTTTCTTTTTGGGTTTCCTTCTCTTTCTTCATTCCTTGCTTTGATTGATTGGAGTAGGAATAAAGAATGAGAAATGCTTAAGTTATTTGCGTAGATGAAAGATTGGAAAAAATGGATCGCTTGCAAGAAAAGAGATCCCGGCCATGTACCAGGTGGGGTCTCTACCTGAAAATATATGTATAAGGTGACAATGGCTCAGGTAAGTCTGCTGGTCAACTAGCCCACCTGCTTCTGAGCCGGGTTTCGGCCAAGCTATGGCCTGTTTGGAACCTGGGATCAGGTGATATGGAGTTACATTTGATACCCTCTAAATTACATCTGATCTGAGCTGAAGATATAACGGAATTTTGTGGAATTTGAAATCCACTGCATCTACGGGTCCCACTTTGATGCATGAATTTTATCCATGCCGTCCATTCATATGCACCTTTTATATGTGACACTTAATTGTAGAATTTGGTCAGTCGATTATAGGTCCAATGTCCATTAAACACAGATTTCATATAAAATGGTGTTTTTCTCCAAGGAAGAATTAGATCCCAAACATGGAATTGGCTGGTCAAAATATTATGATATTTCTAGACATATAATAATGTACTAATGATGTTAATTCCATCTAAGGCAATTCAATCCTGTGTTCCAAACAGGTGAAATGTTCCCCGACTTGATTTCAAGTTAGAAAATGTGGGCCATGTAGGTAAATGGGCCATGCTTGGGTTGAGTCCTATACCCAGCCCACCCTCTCATATAGTTTATTAATGGGTTCCGTCAAGTGGCCTGACTGTCCCTCAGACTCAAACAAATTAATTAATTGACAGTAAGTATGGACACTTGCATACAATGTCTTTGCATGTATTCATTAATTGGGCTAGTTTTGGATACCTCTAACCCCGCGTTCCATTCTTAAACTGGAGTGTGTCACGCTGAGTTAGGTACAATAAATTGATTTTATTATTATTTTTTATTTAATTATTATTATTTATTTATTTATTTTTTTACACACCTATGTAAACCAATGAGATGCCGCCACTTATTTTTTTGCACAGACCAATGGATGAAATCTTATTCGTATATTGAGTATATTGTTTACACCTGACCCGGTGTGGCCAAATCAAACGATCCATATGCCACATGTGGTATAAATCAACTTTAATAGAAAGATTAGAGACATGCACGTGAGAGAACATTAAACGCTAGAGTTCTATTAAAATTACTCTCTATAAAAAATAAAAGTTTTATTGAGGCAAATATATATCTCAACATTAAATGCCAAAATTCCATTAAAGAATATATCTATTTAATTATATCAAAAACACTTTTTATGGATGCCAAAGTCAACTAACGTAAGGACTCTAGCAACTGAACACTTCGGCTAATGAACAATTGAAGAAGAGAGAGTCTCTCTTATACACATGACCATATGCAATAGGATATGCTAACATGGAATAGTCAATGTAATTTTTGCAACTGATCGTACAGTGCCTCTTAATAGCTTATACAATAAGCACGCGTAAAAGAGCTCGAGATCCTACGCCAAACACATCTATTTACTTTTTAATTTACCTTTTATTTATTGTTTTTTATTTTAGCATAGTCTAACCTAGTTCTAGCATAGATTGCTACTACCTAGCAGTCACTGTTACAGCACCGCAAGATTAGATTTAATGTCTACAACCATAAGTTGTTAGATCATGATTAACTGAGTTCTTACTTAAGCAATCATACTTATCTAATCACATCTTTCTTACCACTCGTATCAATCATCTGTTTCGATAGACAAATTAATCAAGTATTTATCTCGTTCATTTCTTTATTTATTTAATACTTTATCAGATGTAATGAATCATACATTCAAATATTAATAAAATTGGCTTTATTTACCTTTTTTTCTTTTTAAATCTGTTCGTCTTTATTCCTTTGGGAAGTGTAAAACTAAGTTACTGGTGAAAGAACAAGTGCAAAGGGCTAACCCTACCCTTTCACAAATCGGCTGATCACTTATCACAATCGATAGTTGAGATGATAGTTAAATTCTGCATCTAGTCTCTAATCAGTTTGACTCAACATGGGGCCACCAACTGTTTAATCAAACATTGAGTTTTGAGTTGACTCTGACATGCCCGCATCATAATCACATTACAATTATTTAGGATGGTTTGGGTCAGGCTTGGGCTTAATGAGTTTTGAGTGGGCCGGCTTAGGCATAGGCAAATAGGTGATGCCAAAAATCTTGGCCTGTTAAGTAAACAGGTTGGGTTTTGGCTGGCCCTAACCTGGCCTTGAACCCAACAAATCGTCACCTAGAATATACCATGTCCTAAAACCCAAGTTGGTCCAGCATCAGGTGGGCCGCACATGCACCTTGAATCCAATAGCGGTGCTCCGATTTGACTGGGCCCAAAAGTTTCTAGGAGGGTCGGCTCGTGCTTGAAGTCCAGGTACAGTGCTTGGGCTCGAGCCAATGATCAATATATCATGGACTAGTCTGGGGACCAAGACATATCCCATGTTGTACGTAAGTGTGAGATCCACTCCGTGTGCAAGCAAGAGATCCAATCAATTCAGTTTGAGAGCCCCGATAAGCAGATGCCTCAAGCCAAAACTCATTCCTGCCCGCTCAAACAGTGGGGCATGCGATGGAAACTATGACCCACCTAATGTGTGGATTGGCATGATTATTCAAGTAGGGCACCTGTACTATGGACCCACTTGAGGGATGTCTAGGATCATGCACCCATATTCATTTAGATTACTGCCAGGGCTAAAGCTCAGGGGAAGTGGGTCGGTTTGGAATATGGGCCATTTCTTGGTCTTGGGTCTCTGGAGGCATCTAAATGCTGGCATCACTAGGGCTGTTGTTGGCCCACCTTTGCTTATTTGTTGGAACTAAACTGTTAGCTTGGGCCCACATGTGGGCCCGAATCAGCCCTTTCTGAGAAGATCGTAACCGTAGATGGGCATCGTTTTAAGCTTAAACTTGGGTCTTGATAGAAAAAGTTAAGAGTCCCATCCTATTGATTTTATGGGCATTAAAAAATATCCCCAAGCCCAACCACTGGCTTATGATGAGATCTAACAGTCCCAGATGGGCCTGTACACAGCCCAAACCTGACCCATTGCTTTTTAAGGAGACGCAACCCGCGAGAACTGGACCTGCTGACATCTTGAGGCCTACCAGTTTCAATGGTCCTTGATTGGGCTAGTTTGAGCCCAGATGTCGAACTTGTTTATGTCTCTATCAATCTGTTGCCAGTGGGTCTCAAGGAATATTTACCCAGTGGATGATCTCTATCGATCTGTTGCTACAGGTACATGAAATGAATAGATCCATGCTAGTCTCCTGAAGGGAAAAATGCGACTCTATACATTAGTTTTGCCATCTCAAGTTATAACATGAGTGTAGATCCAAAACTCAAGTGGGCCACACGAGAGGAAGCAGTGAGAATGAAAATGCCCGCCATTGAAAGATTTTTGGAATCCACCATTATTTTTATATGCCATCCAAACCGTTCGTAAGGTTAATCCCACTGAGATGGACTGAAGCACAAATACTAGCCTGATCCAAAACTTCTATGTCGATATCTTCTTTTTAGTTCTTATACACAAAGTCTTCGTAAACTCCTCTTGATCAATGGATAGATTAAGAACATTCAAGGACGGTTTGAAGAACTGTGTGGGCCTGAAATGAGCCCTTCTGAGAAGATCAAAAGAGTGCAAGGATGGTTTGAAGGCACTTGTAAGTGGTCCTATTCAACGTACATGTAAGAATATTTTTGGATTTAAGGTCATGTTTCTAACGTTTTAAATGATTCTACCTAAAAAGTTGGGAGTAGCTGTGAAAGGAAAGAATATTGCAAAAATTTCTTAGATTCAAACTATTTTAAATCTTTGATAATGTCATTCTTTCATTTATTGGGCCGGTCTTTTAGGGCTAGGGCTGAAGCATCTTTAGTCCCATTAGGGCTAGGGTTTTGGTCATGGCCTGACCCTAGCCTAGCGAGCATTGCCACTCCTCTAGTTGAAATGGATCTAAACTTATAAGACCGTGGATGTTGCTAAAAGGCCTTTATAACCAAGTTGTGATTGGTCCTAACTCGTCTGGGTTCAAGTCCAATTTGGACTCACCTGATTCAGGGATAAATAGGCCCGACTCTCCAGTGTGGGGGTGAATTGTGGTGTGATTCGTGGAGTGGTTTTGACTGAGATGAGTCATCAATATTCTATGCTTATTCAACACTTCTAAGGCTAGGCCTGGACTCAAGTCCTTGGCTCATCTACCACGCTTGACACATTGATCTAAGGCTTGCTTTGATTTGGACTTGGGCCTTATGTGGGTAATAAGGACATCACTTTATGTATATATTATAAGAGGAGGTAGGCCGTATCGATTTTTATATGGTTAGGCGAGTACCTGTGGTCGTATTGAAGACCCTACACTGGGAAGATGCACATAATCTGCTTTATGAAGGGATCCAGACCGTTGGATTGGAAAGACGTGACGATTGGCCGTTGGATCACATGATTGGGCCATTGATCGTGAATCGTCCACACTAGTTTTTCTTAGACTTTATCAGCTTATATGATTTAGATTTTTATTTTTATTTTTTAATTTTAATATTATGTTTGGACATCATCATAAGTGTTTTTAGTTAATTTTATTTAAATTAAAAATATTTTTGTTAAAATTCATAAGACATGGTGATTATTGTAATTAGTGAGACTTATTGAAACTATAAATTGAGGATGGGCGTGTCAATCTTTCCCTCTTTTGCTCTTTTATTATTATTATTTTTTCTATTTTAATTAGAGTTAAAGATACTTTCATGTGATTTGAAAGGGAGATTGGTTTGAGTCTAATCTTCATCAATGGAGTTATAAAGTCTCCATTTATTCCCACTTCATCATTTTATTATTATCCATCAAGGTATTTTATTCAAAGTTTTTCGATTCTCTCATCCAAAATCATCATTCTCTTCTAAACTTAGCTTTACCATACAACCTAGCCACGTGTGACCTCCAACTCTTTTGTTTCTGCATAGATTGAAGATATCTATACAATAAGCCCCACCGTTTATGGATCATGCCACCTATTTCATTTGCCACGATAATTCTTTTTTTTTTTTTTTTACCCACGCACACACACCCCACACACACGCTAGTAGAATTTCACCACCTGTGGGTACTCGAACCCTAGACCGGGAGTTGAAACTCCTGGTAGTCTACCACCCGAGCAAGAGCAAGAGCAAGAGTAAGGCCCGTTTGTTGAAATTGAGAATTGCCACGACAATTCTTTCTTTTGAAAAGAAACAAGATTACAGTTAGTTTTCCCTTTGTTGCCACTTAGGATCAAGCCAATTGTCTTAGTCTTCCGTTTGTCTTTAATGGTGGGTTTAGTCCTACATTAGAAAGGATTTCAAAAAAATAAAATAAACTTTTATATTAAAATTCTCAACTTATTATTTATATTGGGAATCAAGAGTGTGTCGTGGATATAACCTAAATTTAAGGATGCCAATGAACATAAGCTGCCCTTAAGGGTTTTAGGCTCAATCCACTTCCGACTAACTTGGACTGAAATTAGGCACTTAGCCAGACTTGAACAAAAAAATTTAGGTCCGTTTTAAAACTTGAATTGCCATTGACCCTGAGATAGCCTAAAAAAAAGCGGAGTCCACACATGATAATTTTATCCTTGTCGTTGTGGGCCTATATATGTGTAACACCCTCATGTGGTGCTTTTTCATTAGGCTACCTTCATGCTAATTAAGGATCATGACATGTTTAAGACTCTGCTTAAGATTTCAAGGCATTTTTATCACATATCACATATCATCCATCATCTATAAACAACCCAGATCTGGCACAAAAGTGGGTGGCTGGGCTGGATATCTATTGTTTTCTGGACCCTTATGGTCCTGATCTGGCCTTAAAATTAAATTTAATTTTAATATATTTCAAATAGCATTTATTTATATTCATAGGAGAATAGAAAAGCAGAAATCGATCACCCCCTTCTTTTGGCTGCAAATATAGTCGTTGCAACAATAGAGGCAGCAGCGGCTATAGATGCCCACCTCAAAGCCCACCCATGTCTGACCAAGAACTTCCCCGACCCCTCATCATGCCACTTCCTCATCTTACCAATTTCATCTTCCACGGATGGGTACATGTACGGATAGGATACAAAGCTACACACCCTCTTCACAAAATCCACCACATCTCCCTCTCTCTTCCACCTCCCCCTCACAACTCCAAACCTCTTCAACACCCTAACATCCTCCTCGTCATCAACCAGCTCGTTCATGAGCTGGAAGTACCGAGTCAATGGCCGCTGCAGCTTTGAGTTCTCCAGCGCCATCAGATTGCTGACCACTGTCTCGATCTTAGTATCGAACACCAACGCTGGTAGTTTGAACACAGGCTCGGCGAATTGGACTTGAATGGCCCCATATGGGTCTGCTTCGAACCGCATGCCGGACCATGCTAGCTCCTTAGCCGTCGGAATGGACCGCACTCGATTGGTGGTGACGACTGCCTGATCGTCTTTGGTGGGCCTGTCCAGGCAGTAATGCAAGCACTCAAGAAGGGTATTTTTAGTAATTAATTCCTTGGCAAGGCGGCCGTGGAACTTCTTCTTCTCGGCGTAGAAGGGAGAGTAATACCAGCAAAAGAGAGAGATCACTTCATGGAAGTCCTCTCTGTTGAAGGGAAGCTTCAAATAAATAATGGAAGGAGATGGACCCTTGCTTTCTTTCGACATAAATTTTAAGGTTTCAATCACCGCCTGATCGAGATTTTGGACCACATTGATGGTGTGGTCAAGTAGGAGCTGGTTCTCTAACAGGGCCATGTCTGAGACCAAGTGGGACCCATGCTTCGACATTACGTAGCTGTCCATTTTCTGTCTGTCCTCTTCAGCCCATTGCTTCAAGTCTTTAAGGAAGACCACAACAATATATATGGCATCGCATGTTTCCTTGATCTTTATGGGCAGTTTCGTGGGAAGTTCTTCTACCAGAGTAGCGATGGAGATTGTTGGCTCAAGCTCAACTGTTCAGAAAAAAAAAAAAAAAAGGTTTAAAAAATCAGGCTAAGTTGAACCTCATACATGCACGTACAACTGCCAACCGGTACCTGAAAGTCCAGTTTTTGGACCCTTCAAGTCTCAACTTTTCAGACCCAGGTCTAGTCTCGTTCCCGTCAGGTCCACCAACTTGGACCCTGGCTAAAATCGGATGGGGTCCAGGCTAGGTAGTTTTAATTTTATGTATATTAATAGCTTTGCTAAGCCCACAGACATTTGCAATAAAGCTTGTGTACACGTCACAGGTACCATAGGTCCCAGATCCAATCCATCCATCAGAGTTTGCGGTTGTAGGAGGTTGAGGATGCTATCCTACTAAATCTTTTCCTCGTGCCAGCACTGGATCCTGCGTGGGACCCGTCATGGGGAGACGAGTTGAAGGATAAGGCCGATTAGGAATTCTTGCAAGTTGCGTTTCTGCCCTACCTGCCAATTGAACTGCTCCATCCACGGTCATGACTAGGTACATCTGAACTCGGTCCTGAATTATCAATCGCAATTCACCTATAAATCGTGCCACCTTCTGTAACTTAGATTCTAACAGATCATTTCGTGTTGCCAACTGCTAGAATTCTTCAGTGTAATTTATGATGGTTCGATTTTCTTGTCGACAATTCTGGTATTGTTGGAATAATATTTACTCATAGAGAATCATGATCGAAGAAGACGTCTCATCCGTGGTCATGATGAGATGGGTGCCTTGTTCTGGTGGGCTCGTGAGAGTCGTAATTGCTCCCACCATGCAGAAGCACCAGATTTTAATTTAAACGCTACCAATTTTACCTTTCTATGATCTGCACGTCAATATAATCAAAATATCTCTCTACTTCGACTAGCTAATCGAAGAAATCTTCTATACGTAATAAACCATTAAAATTAGGAAGTTCAGCCTTACCTCGATAGTCGCTTTCAGCTTTATATGTAGGACCATTAAAGTCCCTAGAAATATGGAAGACGGCTGCCTGTAGCCCTTGCATGGTCAACTGACTCTTCTGGTGGAAAGCATCCATTCTTTCCGCAAGATCACGAATCCCTGTATCACCGTCCATATGATTTTGGCTCATACCTTCGTTATTTATCATCGGCCCGAGGAGAATCCTCGCTCTGATACTAATTGACGTAAGGATGAACGTGATGAGGTCGAGCACTGTCTCCCTTAAGAGTATAACTGTTCCGAATGCATGGAACTTCTCTGGACTCCTCACAGAAGCTACTCGAATTCGTGAGAAAGAAAGCAAGCAAAATAGAAAATAAATTTTATAAAATTTGAAATTGATTAATCAATCCAATAAACGAGTTCACAACCCTTTAAATAGGGATACCAAGCAATGAGAGAGAAATCAGAAGCAAAACTACAACTAAAACTCCTAGAATTCGCAACTTACTATAAATAGTAAACTTACTATTAATAGACGGTCGTGATGTCTATGCAAGGTTTTCGGCCAAAAATAGTAAGTGTCCTATTTGGCTTCACTAAGCTATTCTCCTATTTGACTTCACTTCGCGTTGGGCGTAACTCTTAAAGCCCAATGGATGAAGAGTTAATCAAACTAAAACTTACTATTTATAGTAAAAACGAAATTAAAATAAGGAAACGAACGTCAATCCAGGGTTATTTCGCAAATCTGGCTTGGGCAACCTAGCATAGTTGGGTTAGTTGGCTAAAGTAGTTTGTTCTACCCCAAAATCAAATATTTTACACCCGATAACTCATTCTAGATTGTGAGATATGCCCGACGGTCCGAATCATTTCTGTCATCGACCGGGCCTTTTCTGATCCATCCTGGCTATGAAACTGTCTGCGACCCGCTCTATATTAACAAATGATGTAGAGCGGATCGCGGACAGTTTCATGGCCAAGATGGATCAGAAAAGTCCCGGTCGACGACAGAAGTGATTTGGACCGTCGGACATTAGATCGGGCGTATCTCACAATCCGAAATGAGTTATCGAGCGTAAACTATATGATTTTGGGGTAGAACGAGCTACTTTAGCCAAACAACCCCTCTATGCCAGGTTGCGCAAGCCGGATTTGCGAAAAAACCCCTGGATCGACGGTCGTTTCCTTATTTTAATTCCGTTTTTACTATAAATAGTAAGTTTTAGTTTAATTATAACTCTTCATCCGTTGGGCTTTAGGAGTTGCGCCCAAGGCGAAAAAAGCTTAGAAAAATTAGGAGAATAGCTTGGTGAAGCCAAATAGGACACTTACTATTTTTAGTCGAAAACCTTGCACACTAGTAGACATCATGACTATTTATAATAAGTTGTGAATTCTAGGAGTTTTAGTTGTAGTTTGCTTCTGATTTATCTCATTGCTTAGTATCCCAATTTAAAGGATTGTGAACACATTTATTAGATTGATTAATCAATTTTGAATTTTATAGAATTTATTTTCTATTTTACTTGCTTTCTTTGTCGTGGATTCAAAAAGCGTATGTGAAGAGTCCAGAGAAGTTATGTGGTTTTAGAACCGTTATTCTCTCGAGGGAGCCGTGCTCGATCTCATCATGTTCATCCCTGCGTCTCATTTTATAAGTAGATAGGGATATTATAATATAGTTTCCTTATTATAATATAGTTTCCTTCGGAGTACTTATAGAATGGTACTGTAATGTGTGTGACGTCGACTGCAGAGTCTATCATTGGTATCCACACCAATGATAGAATGCCAACCCAAAACTCAAGTCTCAAGTGGGCCACACCATAAGGAATATCGAGGATGGTGGTCCCCACCGTTGAAATCTGGTTGGAACCCACCGTGATGTCCAGATGCCATCCAACCCATTCGTATAAGGTGATTCCCACGAAGATGAAGGAAAAAACTGAACATTAGGTGGGCCCTAAGAAGTTTTAATCGTGGATATCCCTGTCCCCACCTTTCCCTGTGGATGGATCTTCCTTATTTTAGGGCTCACGTACAAACATGAGTTGGATCAACTGATGAACGGAATGGAATTCAATCCTGTGTTCCCACGTAGATTTTTGTAACACGGGCTCCCTACAAATGTTCAAAGACTCAAAAGAAAAAGGGAAGGCTGCTGAGATGTCGTGTACCTTTTTGCACAGGATTAAGACAGTAGAAAGCGATGCATTTTAAAAACTTCTCAGTTACAGGAAGCTCATCAGCATCCCTTCCAGAGATTGCTGAGTAGACAGCAGCTGCTTTTAAACCGAAGCATTTGGCCCAATTGGATTCGTCATCTCCCTCAGAAGTGGTGAAGATGAAAGTTTTGGGAGTGAATACGCTTGGGTTGGCCTTTCGCATGTGGTATGGGACCGTATATCTGGACATCTTCGATTGGGACCTTTTGATCTTTGATCACGTGTAGTTGAGACTAGATGATAGAGAGGGAATGCATACAGGCATATATTTATAGAGAGGTAATGTTGTGTTTTATTAACTCCGTTTTTTATTTTTATTTTTTGGGTTTCCTTCTCTTTCTTCATTCCTTGCTTTGATTGATTGGAGTAGGAATAAAGAATGAGAAATGCTTAAGTTATTTGCGTAGATGAAAGATTGGAAAAGATGGATCGCTTGCTAGAAAAGAGATCCCGGCCGTGTACCAGGTGGGGCTCTACCTGAAATATATGTATAATGTGGCAATGGGTCGGGTAAGTCTGCTGGTCAACTAGCCCACCTGCTTCTGAGCCGGGTTTCAGCCAAGCTATGGCCTGTTTGGAACTGTTAGAATTGCAAACCAAAACATTTACTGCAAGTGGCTGGCTGTTCATCTTCCAATGCACAGCAACACTTCCCATGAGATACTTTTTGGAAGATGAAATGCTCTATGTATTTTCTAGGAACATCAAGTGTTGGAAGGGGCAGTTTTATCTTTTGACCTTACATTCAAAAGCCTATCAATAGACATCTTGTGTATCCGGTTGAAGCAAGCAAGTGAATAGCAAGCAAGAAAAAACGGCAAGCGTGAGAAGTTCGCAGCAGCAAAACAGTTTAAGAGAATAAAAATTCTATTTTTCTCCTCTCTTTCTTCCTTTTGCGTCAGATTTTCTGGGTTGTGCTAAGGCTTTCTAAAGCCAAGAAAAATCTGTTATTTTGAAGCCAAGAAAAATCTGGCTTATACATCGAACAAACTCGTATAAGAGCTAGTTCTTTTTCTAGAAGAGGTTTCCAGCAGTTTTTTTTTTTTGTGTTTTCAGCCAAGTACATATTTTTCTGAAGAAAAAATCTGTTTAAAAAATCAGTTTGCAAAACCAAGTTTTTTCGAGTTCCCTGGTTGAAGTTGCCAGCAGTTTTTTCAGCCCAAAAAAAAGAAAAAAAAAAACATCATATTTCAAGAAAAAAAAAAAAAAATCAGATTTCAGCAGTTTTTCAGCCAAGAAAAAAAAAAAAAAAAAAAAATCAGATTTCGGCAGTTTTTCAGCCAAAAAAAAATCAGATTTCAGCAGTTTTTTCAGCTAAAAAAAAAAACAAAAAAAATCTGTTAAAAAAAATCAGATTTCAGCAGTTTTTCCAGCTAAGAAAAAAAAAATCAGATTTCAAAAGTTTTTCTAGCTAAGAAAAAAAATCTGTTTTAAAAAAATCAGATTTCTATTTCATCCCTCTCCCTTCATTTAAAAAAAATCAGTCATTCCTTCTTTAAAAAATAGAAAAAGATGGCCAGCTCAATCCAGCCGCAGGTTCTTAAGTTGTCGAAGGACAATTATGAAAAGTGATGCATCCAAATGAAGACGTTGTTTAGGTCGCAAGAACTATGGGAGATCGTCACCGATGGGTATGTAGAACCCACTATGGAGGAAGAAGCCACCTTCGCTAACGATGAAAAGACCGCTCTAAAAAAATCAAAGGAAGAGAGACAACAAGGCTTTGTTCCTCCTCTATCAAGGGTTGGATGAATTAACCTTTGAAAAGATTGTCGAAACGATATCAAGCAAGCAAGCTTGAGATACCCTTGGCACCATCTTCAGGGGTGTTGATCGAGTGAAGCGGGTTTGCCTTCAAACACTAAGAGCTGAGTTCGAAGCGGCGCACATGAAGGAAGGCGAAAGTATCTCTGACTACTTCTCACGTCTAATTGTTATTATTAATAATTTAAAAAGAAATTGTGAAAAAGTTGAAGACATACGTGTCATGGAAAATGCACTGCAATCTCTCACAACCAAGTTTAAGCATGTGGTTGCGGAGATCGAAGAATCAAAGGACTTGGAAAAACTATCCATTGAAGAGTTGATGGGATCATTGCAAGTACATGAGCAACGAATGCAAAAGAATGCATGAACGATGCTTGAACATGCCTTAGAGTCTAAGCTGACTCTAAATGAATAAAGAAGTAACCATCTACATCGTGGGGGCCATGGCACTAACAATCGTGCAAGAGAAAGATGACGTAGATATTATCCAAGCAATCCACAAAATCAACAAAAATTTACCAATTTCCGTGGTAAAGGAAATGGTAGAGGCCGATCCACACGCGATCGCGGAAATATGAGAAATATTCAATGCCAGAATTGCAACAAATTCGGCCATTATGTCTCGAATTGTTAGAGCAAGCTGGTAGATCATAATGAACGATCCAACTATGTTGAAGCATCGAGTCATGACCAGGAAGACTCCACAGTGCTCCTTGCACAAGAGAAAGACTGTGATCGACCGAATGTATGATATCTCGACACAGGTGCAAGCAATCACATGTGTGGGAATAAAATCCTATTTGAGGAACTCACAGAAGAAGTTCATGGTGATGTGACATTCGGTGACTCGTCAAAAATATCGGTGAAACGTAAAGGAAAAATCAAAATCTTTCAGAAGAATGGTGTTCTAAACTACATCTTCAATGTGTACTACGTGCCCAACATGAAAAGTAATATACTGAGTCTCGAACAACTCCTTGAAAAAGGATATGTCATACACATGGAGAATTCTTCACTTCCATAAGAGATATGCATGGACGTTTGATTGCGAAAGTCCAGATGGCGAAGAATCGTATGTTTCCTCTCCATATAAACACAATGCTCGAGAAGTGTTTTTATGGAAAAGCAAATAATGATTCTTGGATGTGGCATCTTCGCTTTGGCCATCTAAATTTTAATGGCCTGAAACTTCTGTCGTCATCAAGCATGGTGCATGGCTTGCTTACCATTAAAACTCCAGAATAAGTGTGTGAGGCGTGCACACTTGAGAAACAACAAAGGAACTCCTTTCCGAGTGGAGTATCCCGAAGAGCAAGAGAACCATTGCAGTTGGTTCACATTGACATCTGTGAACCATTGGAGCCAATCTCTCTTGGAGGTAATAAATACTTTATTACCTTCATCGACGATTTCAGTAGAAAATTGTGGGTGTATGTAATGAAAGAGAAGTCTGCTGCTTTTACTATTTTAAAAATTTTTAAGGCTCTTGTTGAAAAAAAAATGTTCTTAAAATCAAAACACTTAGATCTGACAGATGTGGGGAGTACACCACAAATGTTTTTCGAGAATATTGCAGGGACATGGGATTAAGCAACAACACACTACAGCCTACACGCCACAACAAAATGGAATTACGGAAGGGAATTAAGAACCGCACCATCCCTGATACGATGAGGACCATGCTGAAGAAGAATGAAAAGTCTGCCAAAGAATTTCTGGGCAGAGGCAGTTGCATGTACTGCCTATCTGCTCAATAGGTGTCTGACGAAGAGTGTTAGGTTCATGACACCGCAAGAAGCATGAACTAGATACAAGCCGAGAGTGGCGCACCTTAAGATCTTTGGGTGTTTGCCTATGTTCACTCCCCAAGTATAGGGTTGTGATGTAGTAATAAACTCGATGAGACCGAGGTCGAATTGTAAGGGACTGGAACCTGTATGTAATCTGAAACTAAATAGAACTAAAACTAGACTAAGATGTAATCTAAATCGAATGTAATTGAGGGAATAATGATGAAATATTTATCTAAAAATTAGAGAATTCAGAGGAAGGAAACTAGGGATTCAGATGATCCAATTGTAGAGATCAGGGAGATCTTATGCTTGATTCAAGAACTCAACTGAACTTAGAGTCCCATCTTCATCCAGTTGAAGGGTGTAACCATGAAAATTAAAACTGAACTTCCATTGATATAGTTTTCAAGAGATGAAATGTATATGAATTAGAATGGATTCCATCACCAAACCATGCCAAGGAGACAAAGTAAACAACAGAATTAAACTAATTAACAACCAATCGTAAGATGTATGAAAGTTAGGAAGGGTACTGTCATCCAACCATGCCCAGGAGATGATGGTGAACAACAAGGCTTCCTGACGTCATAATCAAAATAAGGAAAAGAACATGCTCAAAGCTATCACAGACCCATTGTAATTTCAATCACAACAGACCATAAAAACTAAAATCATTCCCCATAATAACCAAAATCAACATCAGTTCAGTCTAAACAAAAGGCACAAGCAACAAGTCTCCCATGACGTTACAAGCTTCACCTCTTAGCCCTAGCTAAGAGGTTTAGCCACACATAGACATGATTAGGCTAATCTCTTAGAAAAAGAAAGCATAAAGGAAAAGAAAGGAATTAAAGAAAAAGGAAGAAGAAACTGTTTAAAGATGCCTTCCCCGTCTCTCTCTTTCATGTCCCCTACAAATTGAATGATTTGCTCTCTCTCTCTTTCTCTTTCTTTTATAGGCAATGAAGGCGGTGGAGAATTGTCAGTGGAGAACCGACCTTGATGGAGTCGGTGGAGTGCGTGAATGCACTCCTTTCGCAGGTCGGTGATTGTTTACACAGCAGAGATTCCTGGAAAGTTCTTTATGCATCTATGATGATTGGTGGGCCCATAATCAATGCTGGCAAGAAAATCCACTTCATCTAGTGGATTCACGTCAGAATCTTGGTCAGATATGGATTGATTTGGCTTGGATTTGGTTTGGCCCACGTAACTTTTCGCTGCATCATTCATCTTCCTTTTAGACGGTTGAAAACCGATCTTCATTGCTTCCTGCAATTCTGTCATCTAGGCTTGGATGAGAGGGAGCGTGGGCTTTTGATGGACGGTCAGGATCAAACCGATGAAGCATGATGGTAGCCCACAAGATTCGTCCGCAGGCTCTCATCCGCAGGCTCTGTTTGCGAAACAGAGCCTGCGTATTCGCGCAGTGGTGGTCGATGGACCACTAATTGACGCCAGGTGTAAAATTCACTCTGTCCATTGGCTTCAGGACAAAAAACCGTCCAGACTTGCTTGGTTTTGGATCCCAACCGTGGTGGACCATGAGATTTTCATTCCACCGTCCATCTCAAGTTCGAACACAGTTTTCTTGTGATCGGTGCATGGGTGCATGGGACCCAAAGGTCACCATGATTGTGGTCGTTCCACCACCGTCCAGACACAATGGACGGTCCAGATCATACATATGTATGATGGGTGGGCCCGCTACTGCAAAACGGATGGACATCGTCCGTCCACTATCTTTCGCATGAGTGGGATCGGGTCAGCACCCGCTGACCAGGCGCTCTGGATCCAGTGCACCTTGAGTGCACTTGTGCGGTGGGGTCCACATGTGATGTTTACGAAAATCCTCACCATCCATTCATTTTGTCGCCGCTTTTAAGGCGTTGAGAAGAAAATTGAAGCATATCCAGATACCCGGTGGGTCCCAATTTGCTGATTTGGTGTCTGGTCTGTCCGTTGGGCCACTTCCAGAGGGATCCAATGGCTGAAAATCGACGTGTAAGGTTAATTTATGGTCATCAGGCTATGTATGCAGGCTGAACGGATGGTGGAAACCCTGTGATCTTGCATTCTGGCTGATTTTCGGGTCACTTGAATTTCAGTTTCTCAATTTTCTCGAATCTCTGGCGTCGATCTTGGTCCCTTGGAGTCCGTCCCTTGCCTTGGTGTCATCAGAGCGTTAATTCCATCCTTTTAGCACCCTGTTTTGGTCCAAGCTCCTAAACTCACCTTGCATCACAAACATGATTATTTCAAGCCGTTAAACATTACCATGTTCGTAAATCCAGGCAATAATTGGGTCAGGTATGCAATATTTGACCCTTAACACAACCCCTAACCAGCATCTTGCTAGTCTTGAGCAAAGTATACGAAAACTATGTTCAGACTTATATGAAAATTTTTGTAAACCCGAGTGATTTTTGAAAACAATCAAGATACTGGAAGTCTAAGATTCATGAGTGTTGGGCCTTACATTCCCTATACTCAAGCGCTCGGTAGACTTCATAATCAATATCAAAGTATTAATCCACCAATTACAAAAAAATTCTAAACATTAGGATCCATGAGTGTATAGTCTAATCTCGGCTTATCATCATTAAAGTTCACTTCTCTATTTTAGGATATCATTGGTAACCAACAAGAGAATTCATGATAACCAAAATTTGCCTCACAGATCATCTTTTCATTCTTCCAGCTTTTGATTTTTCCATTAAAAGTAACGCCAAGAAAGTGAATCAAATCCTCCCTATAGGGAGCAAACCTATGGTGAAGACAATACACTCAACCCTTTTCACATATCATCCATGGGAATTAAATCTACACCTATAGGGAGCAAACTTATGGTGAAGATTATTTGCCCAACCCTTTACAAGGTATCTGTTTTTTTTTTTTTTTTTTTTTAAATTTTTTTTTTAGCTAGGTATTTTTTTTTCTCTTCAATTGATCATGACGGGCAAATTTTCAGGCTGATTCCTTACATGCTTAGTAATTACCAAGTTAACCCTTCAATATCAAACTGAAACCTTAATGTGACATGTGAAATCATGACTCAATTAAGGTTTACAACTTTTAATTCTGGATTAACACTTCAAACTTAACTGTGAAATCTAATAGATAACTGAATCCAAGAGTCGAAAATCCAACATTACGTATCTTATAATTCTGAATCAAAGATGGCCATCAAAATCACATCGAAAAATTTTGAAAATTTTCCACAAATTTCTGCTCAAGACCAAGAAAACACTGATTAGGTAACCTAATCTCCCAACCTAAAATCTACATTGTCCTCAATGTAAAAGATATAAGCATGCAATGCACATGGGACAACGAAAGTGAAGGAGAAGTGATGTGAAGATAGTACCTGGACGAAGGAATCGAGAAAGACGTTTCCACAACGATCACAGCATGCCAGTCAGCACGAGAGTGAAAACACGAAAGCAAACTATCCTAAAATGATGCAAGAAACAAACTAACCTAATGACATAAAACCGTCTATCCTAGAACAACATAAAGCAAACTACCCTAGTCTTATGAAAGCAGGGAAAAAAACTATTGAGTCATGCCGCAAGGTTCCTCTTCCGGCCAGTATCTTGATAAGTTTCTGTAACACCCCGGTTCCCGAAACCCGAGTACACTACTCGTGTTCCAAAAACTCGAGCGTTAACCTTTGAAAATACCCAAATTTCATGTACAATTTTTTTTTATCAGAGTTAATAATATAGCGGGATGGAAATGAATCAGATATTAGAGGGAATCCAATATTCATAATCAAGATTTCAGATGGTTACCCAAAAACTTATACAAACCAATGTCTTTAACCTTTACAAACATAACAATATAAATTAAATACAAATACAATCAGGAATGAAGAGCCGCAAGATCATCTGGCTCCTCCTATTTCACACGCACACCAACTTGTGCATCCTCTGCGTCCCCTGCACACTGATTACAGTTTGATAGCGTCAATGGCTATCCAGTGAGGTATAACCCCTAAGATTTATCGCATCATCAAGATAATTATACATAGTTATCAGAGACAGTGTATATCAAATATTACACAAGGATTATCATGGAAATCAGATAAGGTTCATTAGATACGCATTTACTAAATAAATCACACAAGATAATCTTGTTTAGATGCGTGAATGTATACACATGCTCACAGATCTGGGGATGCACATCCAGCTGGTAAAAAGTCGCCCAAGGAGAACTAGTCACCCGAAAAAATATCAAAGGTACGCCTAAGGAGAACTAACCACCCGAAAAAGACTATGATATATAGATCGCCTAAGAAGGACTAATCATCCGCAAAAGTACACAAAGGTACGCCCAAGAAAAACTAACTACCTGAAAAAGACCATAATAATATATAGATCGCCCAAAGAGGAGTAGTCACTCGAAAAAGTACACAAAGGTACACCCAAGGAGAACTAACCACCCGGAAAAGACCATAATAATCTATAGATCGTCCAAGGAGATCTAGCCACGCGGAAAAGTACACAATGGTACACCCAAGGAGAACTAGCCACTCGAATAAAAATCAAAATATATAAATCACCAAAGGAGATCTAGTCACCTGGAAAAGTACTCAATGTACGCCCAAGGAGAACTAGTCACCCGGAAAAGACCGCATGACATGAAAATGCATGATTAGCCTAACCATTATTATCCCAATTTCAAACAATCAATTTAGGAAAACTCAGAGGTCACTATGGGGGGTTTGTCACATAGCGTAGGCCGACAGCTCAAGCATAGTGTCCCATTCCACCATCCCTGGTTCATGAGACTATAAATAGGATATTTAAAGGTAACCTACACAACTAGTGACCAATCGTAGTTCTACAAGTGCAACATACCACCGCAAGGTTATATAAAATAAACCATTAAAGCCTCATAGGGTAAATATTCCATCAAAGCCGCAAGGGCCAAATGTTCAATTTAATGATCTGATCAGAAGGGATTATTCCCTAAAAGCCATAGGGGCCAAATTGATTCATGAGATGGTAAATCCACACCAAACATTCCTTTTAGCCTATTAGACACAATGGCCAATAATTTAAGGACCTTCAACCATTCTATCAAGTAATCACATATAACAAAGCAAATTATGTCTAATATCAATAACACAAGCATGTTTGAAGCATTTATCAGAGTGGAAGTATTTAAATCACATCGCATGTTCAAATATTGAATTTAATTCCAAATCATCAATCACTTATAAGAAATCAAATCAATAAGAGTGATGAATCACATTAAGCAATCAATAAGATAACTGATCAAAAATGAATGAACAAGCTAACTATCAAGATAAAGAAAAGCTTGAAGGATGATCCTCAGCTTATATTTTGAATTGACCTCTTGAGTGACTAGAATGCAATTACAAAATTTTGCCATCACAACTAATTTGGTTAAGAATAGTTAAAATCTTTAGGGTGGAAGTTGTGTTTGATCTCCTACATGAAAATCAAGATTAACTGGATTAGTCTAAAATTAAGGTAGAATTAATATTCGCAAGGTAACGAAGTTTAACTCTCTTTAAGTGAACTTGGTTCGACCAGCCGAATTTTGGACACGGTCCCATTTGGATCTTCGACAAGATGAAGCTAATGATACACTACAACTTAGATTACTCTAATTAAGATACTGACAAGAGACTTGAGATTAACTTACCTCAATGCAATCAATCTGGCATTCCTAACTTGACTAGGGATTGAGTCATTTCGAACACAAGGCTTGGACTCATTTGACTCCAGGATTGAATGAGTTAATGAGATCGTGACTTAACAACTTGAATGGCATTTTTATCTTCTTTTCCTATTCTTACTTCGTCACTCATTCTTCTTCTTTCTCTCCCTTTCTCTACTTCCCTTTCTTCTCTTCTTACTTTTTCCTTGCTGGAACTCCAGCTGGACCGAGCCTAACTCGACCCGACTCGACTCAGCTTTAGCCGAGTTGACTCGACTCAGTTTTAGCAGAGTTGACTCGACAGCCAACAAAGATTCCAAGCTTTCTCCTTCTTCTCTTCTCTCTCATTCTTCCTGCAACCCCCATTGCTGGGATGCCCAACAACTCTACAGGCTTGAATTAAGCCCACCAGCAGCAACAAGTGGACTGGCCTGAACAGTAACCCGACTCGTTCATACCGCAACTCGGTTGAGGAGGGCGGACTCGGTGCAGCCCACCCTCTTACGTTTTCTCTCTCTCTACTTCCTCCTACTGCTTAATAGGTTCAGCAGCACCGGTTTTATGCAGAGATTGGCCCGGCACGCTGGGCAGCAACTCGACCCGAACTCAGTTATTGAGTCGGTCCAGCCAAATGCAGCAGCAATTAGGTGGCGAACTCGGCCACACTCTCTCTACCTTCTACTTCTTCCTTCTTCTCCTCTGTTTCTTACCCTTTTTCTTTATCATTTCTTCTTTTCTTTCTTTGGAAGACAGACCCGATGGCCCAAACTCAGAAATACCTGAGAATCGACAAACCCAATGACTCACCTAGTCATTGCTCTCACGCCTGGAAACCAACTCGGTGGGCAAGTCAGGGATCTCTCCTTCCTCTGATCTTCTTCTTCTCTCCCATTTCTTCTTTCTGTTTTCTCCTTCTTTTCTTCCACAACCAAAGTATCTCCAAACAAAAAGAAGCCCGAGCATTGGGTGCCTGAACCGAGTCAGATTCGGTTTGGTGCGGCAAGGGAGATGGTGCGTCTCCAATGGCGAATCAAAACTCTATGGACTTCTCTTCATTTTGTTGCTTGTAAACAGTCTGTCTTAGCTCTAGGGAGCTTGGGGAAGCTTCGAATCGAAGCTCCAATGGCGTTTCATTGATGGGTTGGAAGGAAGGAGCTTACGGCCGATTTTCTCGGGCTGCCGCATGAAAACCTTAGGAAAGAGGTTGTTTTGGGTTTATCCCTTATACGGTGTTGCCCTAACGAACCCCAAGCCATTGGATCGAGAGTGGATGGTTGGGATTCGATCTAGGGCTCCTAGCTCTCTAACGATTTTGTCTTTTATTCATATAGCTGGCACTCCGCGATTGGTGAACTTGAACAGCCGAGATTTGCGTCAGTGGACGGCTAAGATAACAGGAGAAAAACTCTCCTGGATTGCCAGCGTGGCAACGCACAGCGAGATTTCCTTGTTTGAAAGATGCCGCACGTGCATCTGATTGTGCCGGGATACATGTGCTTGTACACGTGTTTTTCCCTGCTGAAATAGCTAGGGTTCAGTTGAAATTAAGTGCCACACATGATGAACGGTTTGGATCAACCCAATGATCACTGTGGTGGGACCCATCTTGAACAACGGACGACCGTCCGTTTGAAATGGCTCTGGCGGGAAATAAAGGATGATTTCTCCTTTTTGCAAAATCCTCGGGTCAACACAGCTTTGACTGTGTTGACGGTCCAGTGCACCGCGGGTGCACTGTTCATGGTTCACACTCACACTAATGTGGGGTCCACCGTGATGGTTTTAACAAATCCGCTCCATCCATCAATTTTAACAAATCGTTTTAAGGTAATAGATAGAACATGAGGCTGACCAAAAGCTTGAGTGGTCCATAGAAACTAGGTTTTGTGTTATTATCTTGATTTCTATTAATCTAATGGTCAGATTGATTTCAATCCGAATTCCAACGGTCAAAAGGTCTAAGGAATTGTTTGGATAATTATGACACTTAATCTATAGGCTTTCATAATTAAAACCTTTATTGTAACTTTCTTTCCCATATAATTATTATCATTATTGTCTTAATTTAACATTGTAATGTTTACTCCTATTGAGCATTGTCCTCATGGTAGATCAATCCTTTAATCTGATGGTTTTGTACAACCATCGAATAGGTCATCCCATGTTTGATGGGGTTTGTCCAAAACATGACCGATGGTGGATCTTATAGATTTAGTTTGATAAGCTGAAACGGATGGTTAGTTAATCCATCAAGTGGATTAAGGTCGTATGAATAAGTTTTCTTAGATAGTGTGATGGTTCATCTTAGGGATTAATGGATGGATGACTTGAATGTTTGGTGTAGATTACTCCTAATGGTTAGATCTATTCCATTTTTGACTCACGTGGGTTCTTAGGTCCCTAAGGATTGTTAGTTAGGAGTCTAACTATCGATTCAATAATCTAGTAATGGATTGAAAAATCGTGCATTATGGACTTGATCTGTAAATGTAGATTAATCTTAGTGGTTAGATTCAGGCTAAAATGTGGATTTCATGATGGTGGTGATGGCCTATCTTCAAAATCAACGGTTGGATAGCTCGATATACGGGTTGGGACTATTTTCAATGGACATTTGAACTAGATTGATTGTAATTATTCTGATAGGTTAGGCTTCTACTTATTGTAAGCTAGGTTACAAAGTAACACCCAAGTACTAAAAAGTATGGGGTGTTACAGTTTCTCAGTAAGTTCCCCAACAGGATCATCCAAAAGCCTTTTTTGCAATAGGCTTGGACGTCCTAGAGCACGACTTTCTAGAGAAACTTATGTACCTTATAAGAAATTTGTCGTTGAATTCCTTGAGGTATCCAGAGTATATACGATTCACCCGTGACAGAAGAAGTTTCAACGTTAGTATCCCATGGTGAATCAGAGACTACAAGTAGATAAAGTTCAAAAAACTTCTCAGGAAGTGATATAGTCTCAACACATTCCGAAGTGTCAAACTTCGATTCCATTGTCAACGAGCTTTTTCGAGTCGAGTCAAGCAGCTACCGAGCTAACTCGGTCCGTGTACATCCCAAGCCAAACCCATAGGCATGGCAAGGCAAGCTCGGGCTGGCTCATTCCCGACTCTGTTGAGTGTGGCCTATCCGTACAAATGCAGAAGAACGCTTTTAAACGCTACCCATGCGTGTTGTATAATTCAGCCATGGGGTGGGCCTAATAATACAAATGCTCTCATTTCACCTGGACCTGAACCCAAACTCGAGACCCAGGTCCAGAGCAGTGCCAAAGTATCAAAGTTCTTCTCAATTACCTGATGGTTGAGATGTGGTCCAGTACCCTTCAGGAGTTGCTTCTGACAGTGCAAAAGAATCTCATGAGGAGGTTTGCTCGAATATATTGAGACATAATATTAGAATGTGATGTCCCCACTTTAACCTTTCAATGCAATGGTGGCGATGGGTCGGGTTAGCCCATGGGTCAACTTGACCGACCCACTTTTGAAGTGGGTTGAGGCATAACTAAATGAGTAACAGTTGGGCTTGACCGAAAATGTGATCGCATTTAAGTAAATGGGTCGAGCTTAGGTAGAACTGCGCCAGATCTGACCCACGCATGTAGGTACTGTTGGGGACTAAATGTACAAAGTACGGAGACTCGGACTTGGTGCTTCGGGTCACCGAAGGACACAATGAATCCGAGGGAAGATTACGAGCCGACGAAACCGAGACAACAGTTAAGTCGGCTTGAACGACGAAACCGAGACAACAGTTAAGTCGGCTCGGACGACTTACCAGCAACTATGGCGTGCCTCGGCCGACCCACTTCGGATCAACTGAATGAAGGAAAGACAGCGCAAACAAAATGTCATCCCGAATGCCTCGGGATGAGATCTTCTATCCCGGAGATCACGGGATCGGATAAGTATAAAAAACGGGCAAAATCTAATCTCCGTGATACTGGGAGAAGATCTCGTATTCGACATCGAGAAGAGAATCCTCGTATGATAGAAGGCTCTCACATCTATAAATGGAGGGGCCCAATCACCTTGAAAGGTACGCAAAAACTCTTTCATAGAACCCCTCAATACTATCAGACCCAAATTCCTAGCCTGACTTTGGCATCGGAGGGTCCCCTGCTCTAGCCAGGGTCTCCTTTGTCTGCTTCCTGTGCAGGTGTACAAGGATAGAAGAGGGTGGACCAGATTTTTGCATCAACAGTTTGGCGCCGTCTGTGGAAATACTTACGAAAAGCCATCTTATGTTCTCCTCATGGTGACGACTCGTAGGACGGTCCCAGAAGAAGATCAGAATGAGGTCGCGGTTACAAGGCCATCGGGTCCAGTAGCAAATCCGGTGGCCCTGAACCCACCTAATAACCGCCAACGAGCTATGGCCGGAGCAAATAATAATCAATGGGCTCGTAATAACGGAGGCTTGGACCAAGAGGTTCAGAAATCCGGTCTGACGTAAATATGATGAAGCAGATGTTGGAACGAATGTATTAACAAATGCAGCCGCCTTCGCCTCCCCAAGGGGAGACCACACACATCCCGACTGCGGTAGACCCTCAGCCGTCCGCACCGCAGTCACTCCGCCCGAGTCAACCCAGAGGTGTTTCCGAGCCGCCTCCAGCCCAGTTAGCTAACGCCGCATTACCCCCGACCGATCTTCGACATGAAATAGATAGAAGAAGACGTAATCGACCTCCGATAGAGGGTACGGCGGAAAGCGGCGAACCTTGGAAAGCCGACATTCAAGACTTTAAAAGAGAAGTGCGGGAAGAAATGGCGAAAGAAATGGCAGATATGAGGTAAGGACGGAGCGCATACCCAGCCAGGTCTAAGGCAGAGCATCCCCTTTCGTTGACGAGATAATGCAAGCTCGGTTGCCTGATAGGTTTCGATTACCCCAAATCACTCCTTTCACCGGCAAACCGACCCAACAGAGCATATCGAATGCTTCAAAACCTATATGGAGCTCCATGATGCCTCGGACGCGGTGATGTGTCGAGCCTTTTCTCTTATGCTGACCGACGTAGCTCGGCTGTGGTTTTAAACAGTTGAAACAAAGTCCATCAGCTCGTTCACCGAGCTGAGTGACGCTTTTCTCACCAATTTCATCGGCGGAAAAAAGAAATTAAAGCTCCCTGCACTTTGAACAACATAGTCCAAAAGCAGGGAGAGCTATTGAAAGATTATATCAAGCGTTTCAATTTCGAATCTCTTCAGGTTCGAAAACATTCAGAAGAAATAACGCTCAATGCGTTCATGCAAGGAGTTAGAGATAAGCCGTTCCTGGCGTCTCTAGATAAAAATCCGCCCGATACATTGGCAGAGTTTATGACACGGTCAGATAAATATGCAAATGCCGAAGAAACGCGCATCATGCGTGAGACTAAATCTTTGGTCAAAGAGCCGACCAAAAAAGAAGCCGACTCAACCGAAGGAAAGAAGCACAAAGATGATCAAATGCGTGACGAGCGAAGGTTGGCAAACGACCAGATCGGAGATTCTCATATATACTCCCCTGAATAAAACCCAGGAGGAGGTATTGATGGAAATCAAAAGCGAGGGCTTTGTCAACTGGCCCAATAAGCTCAGAAGTAATCCCAATCGGCGGGACAAGGACAAATACTGCCATTATCATCGTGATCACGGGCATAATACAAGTGACTGCCGTCACCTAAAGGAAGAGATCGAACGACTCATAAAGGAAGGCCGACTCAAGGAACACGTGGTCAAGACCGGGATAACCGAGGGACGTCCAATCGAAAATCAACCCATGGAAGAAATTCGGACAATTATTGGCGGTCCGCGAGGCGGGGGCGATTCAAACAAAGCTCGGAGGAATCATGCGAGGAAACTTAATCAGCCTGAGTCTGAGCTCATGATTATAGATCGACCTGCAAAGGAAAAGAAAAGGGCAAAATATTGCGTTACATTCACAGACGAAGATGCCCGAGGGATCTATCACCCTCACGACGACGCGTTAATTGTCACTTTGACTATCGCTAACCGGAGAGTATTCCGAATACTCGTTGATACGGGATCATCTATAGACGTGCTATTTACTCAGGCGTTCGACAAGATAGGAGTGGAACGATCCACGCTACGTCCCGTTCGGACCCCGTTAATCGGGTTTTCCAGAGGACAAGTACTGCTCGAGGGGATTGTCTCGCTAACGCTCACCGCTGGTAGTGCCCCGCATCAGAAGACGATGATGGTCGAATTCTTGGTCGTCAATCAACCCTCAGTGTACAACGCCATACTCGGCCGACCTTCTTTAAGTCTTCTCCAGGCCGTGGTATCCACATACCATCTTTCACTGAAATTCCCGACTGACTCGGGAGTAGGAGTTGTCAAAGGAGACCAGCAATATGCGAGACGTTGTTACATGATAGCTGTAAAAGAATCTGCCGACGGAAAGCCGGTCAACGTATCAACGACCGAATCGTTGGACCCGCGGGGCGAAAGTCATGAACGAAGGCAGCCGGTTGAAGATCTTATCTCAATCACCTTGGTCGAGACAGATGGGTCCAAGACAGTACATGTTGGCTCGTCCTTGCGATCCCCCTTGAAGGAAAAGTTGATAGCCCTGCTGCGCAGGTATGCCGATGTATTTGCCTGGTGTCATGCAGATATGCCCGGAATTGATCCATCCGTAATTACTCACCGACTTAACACCGATCCGTCCTATCGACCGATCCGACAGAAGCGACGACCGCTCGGCCCTGAACGATATGCCATCATTGAAGAAGAAGTCAGCAAGCTCCTCCAGGCTAGCTTTATAGAAGAGATAAATATCCGGAATGGGTCGCGAATGTCGTGCTCGTAAAGAAATCCAACGGGAAGTGGCGAGTCTGTATTGATTCACTGACTTAAATAAAGCCTGCCCGAAGGATAGCTTTCCACTCTCAAGGATAGATTAGTTAGTAGATAGTACCGCTGGACATGAACTTCTCAGTTTCATGGACACATATTCAGGGTATAATCAAATTGTAATGCATCAAACAAATAAATCAAAGACTACCTTTGTCACTGACGAAGGTCTTTATTGCTACCGAGTGATGCCATTTGGGTTGAAGAATGCCGGCGCGACTTATCAAAGATTAGTTAACAAAATCTTTGCTCGGCTGATAGGTCGCACCATGGAAGTATACATCGATGACATGCTTGTCAAAAGTGTACACGCGGCAGACCATGTAGATGATTTGGAAGAAATGTTCCTCATCTTACGGAAATTTCGGATGAAGTTGAATCCAAGTAAATGTGCCTTTGGGGTGAGTTCCGGAAAGTTCCTCGGTTTCTTGGTCAGTCAGCAAGGGATAGAGGCAAACCCCGAGAAATAAAAGCTTTGCTTGATATGGAATCTCCTAAAACCATCAAGGATGTTCAAAGGTTAACTGGAGAGTTGCAGACTTAATCGGTTCCTATCCAAAGCCACGGATAAGTGTCTCCCTTTCTTCAAACAGTTGAAAGGTCGACAACAATGGACTGGACGGAAGAATGTGAAGCGGCATTTCAGCAATTAAAATCATGTCTCGGCTTCTCCACCTCTCTTATCAAAGCCCGAATCAGGGGAGTCTCTGCTCCTCTACCTAGCAGTATCCGAGGCGGCAGTTAGCTCGGCCCTGATTCGAGAGTCCGAAGGAAAGTAGCTGCCGGTCTATTATGTTAGTAAAGCGTTATTGCCAGCAGAAACAAGATACCCAAATTTGGAAAAAGTAGTACTGGATCTAATAACTTCCTCTCGCCGACTTAGGCCGTATTTCCATGCCCACACCATCATCGTGATGACCGATCTTCCACTTCGCCATGTTCTGCAGAAACCAGAGGCATCCGGCCGACTCACGAAGTGGGCGATCGAACTGAGTGAATTCGACATTCAATACAACCGAAAGCAGCGATCAAAGGGCAAGCCATAGCTGATTTTATTGCCGAAGTAACGCCATCAACCGACCTCTTGGTCAATATTATGCCCGAGAATGCTGCAATTCCGACATCAGCTACTCCCCCATCCCAGTCCTACCCTGTTACCTGGAAATTGTTTGTCGACGGCTCTTCCAACCTAAGGCAAGTGGGGCTGGAATAGTGCTGGAAACCCCGATCATACTTTATACAGTATACCTTACGACTTGGATTCCAAGCGTCGAACAATACAGCAGAATATGAAGCGTTGTTGCTCGGCCTCCGACTCGCAGATAGCATGGGAGTTACGCACCTAAACGTGTTCAGCGATTCTCTGTTGGTCGTTAATCAAGTTACCGTGTATATCAGGCACGGAAGATCAATTAAAGGCGTATATGGAAAAAGCGAAAGAAATGATCAGTGGATTCAGCTCTGTCTTGTTACTCGGATCCCTCGTACAGAAAACGGTAAAGCCGATTTATTAGCGAAGCTCGCCTCCACCGATGAAGAGATATACCCCGGTCTGTTCCTATCGAATACTTCGCTAAGCCGAGTATAAATGAACCAATTAGCTCGGTCATCAATACATCGATTCGGACCTTCCTGGGTCGATCCAATCATCCAATATCTCGATAAGGGTAAGCTGCCTGAAAATCGCGCCGAGGCGCGGCTCGACGAATTAAGATCCGAGCCTCCCGTTACACATACTCAACGGAACCCTGTACAAAAAGGTTACTACGCTCCGTTGCTACGGTGTCTCAACCCAGCGAAGCAAACTATGTGTTATGCGAAATCCATGAAGGAATCTGCAGAAATCATTCTGGAGGGCGATCTCTAGCCCATAAGGTCTTACGACAGGGATATTATTAGCCCACTATTCATACGACGCTCGCAAGCTTCCAAAGATACGACAAATGTCAAAGTTCGCGGTGATTCAGAACAAGCTCCCGAGACACTGACGCCAATGACTGGTCCTTGGCCCTTTGCACAGTGGGGGTATCGACATTATAGGCCCACTCCCTATGGAAAAGGTCAGACCAATTTGCTGTGGTTGCAGTGGATTATTTCACGAAGTGGGCCGAGGCAGAGCCATTGGCTAAAATAACCGAGCAGAAGATCACTGACTTCGTATGGAAGAACATTATCTGCGGTTCGGAGTACCCCGCACCATCATTACCGACAATGGAAGGCAATTTGATAATAGAAGCTTTCGCGAAATGTACGACACCTCGGAATCAGAACGTGTATTCTTCGCCTCATCATCCTAAGACTATTGGACAGGTTGAGGCAGTTAACAAAATCATCAAGCAACATCTCCAGGCCAAGCTTGACCGGGCCAAAGGAACGTGGGCCGAAGAACTCCCGAAAATTCTTTGGGTCTATCGAACTACAGCTCGGACCGCAACAGGAGAAACTTTCTTTTCACTCGCCTATGGCTCGGAAGTCGTCACTCTCGTTGAAATCAGATTACCTTCGGCTCGAATCACTTCGTTCAACGCGGAAGAAAATGAAGAACTCTTAACACTCGGGCTCGACCTCCTGACGAACAAAGGAAAATGGCACGATTGCGTACGGAGGCCCGGCAACGACAAGTGGCTCGATTTTACAATACCGAGTCAAGATCAGGATGTTCCGTATGGAGATATGGTTCTCCGAAAAGTGTTCTCCAACACTAAGGAACTGGATCGGGCACATTGGGTCCCAACTGGAAGGACCCTACATCGTCTCGGGGACCATCTGACCAGGAACGTATCGGCTAAGAGACCTAAATAGACAGTCATTGCCTCATCCTTGGAACGCTGAGCACCTCGGATTTATTATCCTTAACTCGGCACTCAAAGCTTGAGAGACTAAGAAAGATTGGAATCAAGTTAGATGAATAAAACTAAGTGTTTTCTTTCATAAATCAAGTGTTCTCTTTCATTTACATTCTACATGGGTTTTACAAAAAAAAAAAAAAAAAAAACTGGGCCTGATCATTGTCCCGAGGGGTCCCTAGATGAACCGACCTCGTCCCTATTTGTGACATCGGCAGCATCCGGGTTCTCTGATTCCGAGGCTCCTGCCCTCTCGAGTTCGGACAGATCGAGATCAGGGAAAGCTTTTTTCATGTCCTTGACACATTCTAAATATCCGCCTTGGAACAGGCGGTCCCTCTCGTCCTCGAACTCCGCAGACTCGAGGAAGGCTTGGACGACCTGGTCTCTGGCCTTCTTGGCCTCCTGAGTCTTCTCATTGGATTGTTGAATGAGCCCCGCTACCTCAAGCTGCGCCTGAGCCAAATCGTCCGCACAAGAAGCGTGAACTGCGAGAATTCGTCGGTTTTCTTCTTCAGCCTGGGAAAGGATAGCCAACACCCGAGCTATCTTGGCTTGCGCGCGCTTCATCGAGAGCCCTCCTGAAAAAAACCGCCTCTGCTTTTGCGTCTTCGGCAGCTTTTCGAGTAAGGGCCGCCTCCCCCATCAGAACACCGACTTGTATTTCGGCATTCTCGCGTCGCCCCTCGGCCTCTGATAAAAGAGCCTGCAGTCGATGAGCCGAAGATAACTCCTTGGCAGGCCTTAACCAAGCAGGGAGCGAGTTCAAAAAGCACTCTCGCCGCATGCCGACGTTTGTGTCGAAGGCCGTTGTAGAGGCTGATGAACTCTTTTTCGCTCCCATGGGCTAAGGCCCAAGGAACCATCCCTGACACAACCATCCGCAAGACGACGACTCCTCTTGGCTTGTCTCATCCCTTTGGAGGATGTTAGCTCTCGTCTCCTCCCCCTGGAGGATGTGGTCCTTGCCTCCTCTCCCTGTTTCGGTAACATCTGCCGCAACATGCCCCGAGTCGGGCGCCGCTTGAGGCTCCGTAGCCG
This sequence comes from Magnolia officinalis, assembly GCA_021015155.1. Taxonomy (NCBI): domain Eukaryota; kingdom Viridiplantae; phylum Streptophyta; class Magnoliopsida; order Magnoliales; family Magnoliaceae; genus Magnolia; species Magnolia officinalis. The sequence continues at coordinate 102,290,380 of JAJHSJ010000003.1, forward strand.
TGACTTCTGTTGCTTCCCGGTCTTCCTCCGGATCAGAAATCACAACGACGGTGGGGGCGGAAGAATTGGCGGGCTCCTTCTCCTTCCGCACTACTCTTGGTCTCTTTTGCGGTTGAGGTTCTGACAGAA
>JAJHSJ010000003.1:102290608-102390608 GCA_021015155.1 Magnolia officinalis
TAGTCCACCTGGGCTCCACTGTAGGTTATGTGTGGGTGTGGATATGCATTGTTTTTCTATGGTGTGGCACCATGGGCCCATTGAGGTGTACGTATGTGTGGATGTGCATTGTTTTGTATGGTGTGGCCCAAGTGGTTTGCTTAGAAAGTTGTTGATGCGATAATTATTTGATTTGATTTATATATGTGGATTAGCTTTTGATAAATGATAATTAATAACTTGCTTGAACATTCTTATACTTGAAAATTTTTTAGGTCTTTTTATATTTTTTTTCCGTACTATTTATCATATATATATATATATATTTATTTTAAATTAAAAAAATAAAAGTATCATGTAGCTTATGCTACATGCTACGCATTTACGCTATACGCTATAGAGGGCTGATTGTTATGCCACATGCTACGACTATTTAAAACACTGGGTTGACGTTTGAGGTTTGAATCCTACTCCCCCTACCTTTATTTTTAATCTCCCAACGGGAGGTGAGTGAGTCGGTTCGAGTCATACAAGTTGTGTTGAGTCAACTGAGCCATCAAGTCAACTTGACAAGTCTCTCAGAGTCCAGGCCAAGTAAGGCCCAGTACTGAGTTTCCCAGTGACTTGGCTCAAAATCTCATTGAGTTGAGAGTTGACTTGGCTGAATTATTAGTTGAGTCAGCAAGTTTTGGAACTATGCATTTTTGTGCTTGGAGTAATACGGTGATAAATGTACATATTGTTATCTATGGGTAACTAGGTGTGTACACGAACCGAGTTAGCTCGCTCGACTCGACTCGGTTCGAAGCTGAGTTTGAGCCAAGTCGAGCTGATTTTTTGAGCTCGAAAAAATTTCGAACCGAGTTCGAGCTCGCCTGAGCTCGACTCGACTCGACTCGGATCGAACCCCAACTCAAATTGAACTTGGATCGAACTAGTTCGGTGACTCGGTTACTTTGATATTGATGTTGCTCACCAAGTGTTTGATGAAATGACTCAATGAAGTGTTGGCTAGTGGCAAGGAAGGTATGTATATGAAACAAATACCATTTTTCCTTGATTTTGGTGTTGCCTATAAGGTGTTTGATGAAATACTTGTAAATAGCTACTGCTGTTTTACATACAGAAATTGAAAGTGCACTGCATGTGTTTGTGAAAATGCCGCAGAGGCTCGATTTTGGCTCGAACTCGGCTCGAACTGGCCCGAGCTGCTGACCAAATTGAGCCGAGCTAGCCAGTCAGGCTTGAGGACCGAGCTGAGCCGAGTTCGAGCTGGGGTCAGCTAGTGGCTGAGCCGAGTCGAGCTGAGGCCAGCTCGATTCGGTGTACACTCCTATGGGTAACAACTTACAAGTAAACTTCTATAAAGGTTCGGTAAGTTCCATATCTTCCTTTTGAATAAAACTTCTCCATCGGTTGATCTTTCCTTGTGGGTCATCTGTTTCATGATTCATGTCTTTCATCCCTTTTTCTTATGCCATTTTATAGGTAATGCATCCTTGTCTGCATGTATGTTTACATTTCGTTCAGAGTCTTGTACATTTTTTCTTGCTTGCCTGAGTTGAAATCTGTCTCAAAAAGCAGAATTCGGTTTGCTTCCTTAAATTCCATGCTCGAATGCTTCAACTTTTGATACCCAAAAATACCCTTAACCTAAGAGAGTGTCTGAGTTGATATTTTAATGATCTTAACCGCTCCAGGTTATGCTTGGATCTGGGAACCCAGAGATTGAAGAATGGATGAGATCAGCGGAATCTATCTATAAAGACAAGTTCCGGGGATGGGTTGGATTTAATGTTCCCATTTCACACAGGATAACCGCAGGGTAAAACTGCATTTAACTTCAAAGTTCAAGAAAATAAACTACTGAGAATTACTTATTGGATTGACTTTTTGAAAATGCACAGATGTGACATACTGTTGATGCCCTCGAGATTTGAACCTTGTGGACTAAATCAGCTGTATGCGATGAGATACGGAACTGTTCCTGTTGTGCATTGCACTGGTGGCCTTAGAGTGAGTTAAATACTAAGATCCTACAGCGGTCGTTCTTCCAAATATCTATTTACATGAATCTCTTTCATCTACACTGCAGGATACGGTTGAGAATTTCAGTCCATATGCTGATGATGGTAGAGGTCAGGGAACAGGGTATCTATCTCTCTTCTTAAACTCATTTAAGTACCTTTAGATCCAAATGGCATTGTGTAATTTGTATTTTATGTGTTTCTTGCATGCACCGATCTGCATTTCATATATGCATCCAAGTCACGTTTCTTGTGGATTGTTTGGCAGGTGGACCTTTTCTCCACTAACAATGGAGAGCATGTTGGTGGTAAGTTAAACTGAGAATATTTACTTTAGAAATGTTCATGGTAACCCACCCTTTTATTCTATCAACATGGAGCAATAGATCAAGTAGAAATAGAAAATATGAGTGCACCAATAAAAAGGCCATATGAGGCTAAATGGCGGCTGCAAAGACGAAACCTATAACTCGCCACAGTTATCACTGTGTGCATCATGATCACTGATCAGATTTCTGAGGGATTCCAAGCAGCATGCATTTAGCCAGTCATCACCACTCATGTCTTAACATTTAAATCCGAACAGATGATCCAACAGCTTCAAATGGTCAAACCACTTCCTACTATCAAGGTTACTTCCTACAGAATGGAAAAAGAAAAAGAAAAAGAAAAAAGTACATATAGTGGAAATGAAGAAGGAAATACATCGGTCTATATCTTAAGAATTACGTACTGGTACTTCTGGCTAGTGTTGTAACAAGTCGGCTCATATCTTTGAAAATTACTGCATAACTGATACAAGCACTGGATCTTTTGGATATTTCAGATTGTAGGCCAGTTCTTTACAATTGGTCATGCAAGTTACAGCACCTACACCATTTTTAAACAGTTATGAAGCAACCCAAATTTCATTTCCTTCAAAATAAACTGAACGGAATTCAAAAACACTTCCAGCAGTACCCTTTTCATGCATCTCACGTGGTTCAAATTTCAAGAGATGCTATTATAAACTTAATTTCCTATTGAACAATGTGAGATACCAAAGACGTTTATATCTGGCCTGCAGGTTTAGCAATCTGTATGTGCCTACTGTCTGATATTTGAAATGATGGCAGCTTTAACTGAAACTACTGGTGATTGGCAGGCGTTGCAGGTTGCCATTCAGACATATAGAGAGCACAAGTCTTCTTGGGAAGGACTGATGAAGAGAGGGATGACTGGAGAATACACCTGGGACAAAGCTGCTGTCCAGTACGAGCAGGTCTTCGAATGGGCCTTCACTGATCTACCGTATGTCAGATAAGTTATAAGAATCTTGCCCAATTTTCATTTTTCTGTTGTTCATAAGCTTCAGTTATTTTTACACTTCTGAATCAAATGAGTTGAAATTATTAAGGTTATGATGTGCTTTGATGATGGCTATTTTTTAATTGCCATTGGCAATTGGTTGAAAATAAACTGGTGTGACCATGAAATATATGTATTAGATCACAGAGAAAATTTTCTATTTGTCCTTGAGGATGTTGTTTCATGCCAGTTACGTTGAGAACTGTTCGCTTATCAAATCATAGTTCAAAAAACCCAAGAACTCAAGTCGCCTCGATGTTCAAGTGGGTTAGGTTTACTCGATTCAACTCTATAGTTAATTATTATAAATTGAAAATAGTAGGATTGTTGAATGATAGATTTTTAAAATAGTTGGATCTCTTATAAGCAATATAAACCATAACTCAAAGCAGCAACACTACTGATATTTCACTGGTTAAGATTGTTGCCACTCTAGTTTTTATTTTATTTTAGAGAGGCAATTGTTGCCACCATAATTGAGGTTGAGTCTTTGCATCTTGCTTCCAATATATATATATATATATATATATATATATATATATAGCTGAATGCTCAGCTGCACACCAGTTTGCACAGAACTCGTGCAAACTTTTTTGAGAACTCATCATACGTGATGTGACTCCAAAATCTGAACAGTCCACGTGAAGAAGCATCTCATGAAACCCCCCAGGCCCAATTTTTACTTTGATCCAAAACTTTGGTGGGCCATGAAAAATAAAAACAGATTCCTCCCTTGATTTGCAATTTTCTTTACTATGGCCCACCAGAATTTTAGATCAGGGGGAAAATTTGTCCATAGGGGTTTCACGGGATTCCGCATCACATGGACGGATTAGACTCCCATGACACGTGTGCAAAGGTGCGCACGTGCATAGGTGCGTGAGCATGACTCTCTCTCTCTCTCTCTCTCTCTCTCTCTCTCTCTCTATATATATATATATATATATATATATATATATATATACATATATATATATCCTGCCACTTAAACTGAGTGACTTGGTTCGACTCCCACTGAGTTGTGTCAAGTTCATCCACCTCGAGTCGACTTGAAGACTCTCTGAGAGACCAGGCCAAGCACCCAATGCCGAGTTTCCCAGAGACTTGACTCGAAATCTCTCTGAGTTGAGTTGATTGGGCTGAGTTTTGAGTCGAGTCAGAGAGTTTTAGATCTGTCAAATGACACTAGAAGATCAAGAGAAAAAAAAACCTAAATCTAGATCTTTTTTTTCCCTACTCGAGTAAGTGGATAGAGCATTCTTGTGTTGTTTTCCTCGTACCTTCACTCACATTACATGGCTCCATGAAGCAAAAGGGTTGGGATAGAACAGTTTTCTATGTCAACTTCTTTTTTCGTCTTTGTAGAAATTAAAAAGAGAACTCTGTTTGGGACATGGAGTTTGTTTTTCCTCACTTTCTCATTGCCTCCTATTAGAATGATGTTTGTGGCAATCTAGAGGATGTGTCCCGGTGAGCCCCCATTATGGATGGGCCACGACCAAAACCCATGTTGATTGGATATGTTGCTTAGTAGCATAAATGGAGTGTACAATGTTCATTCTTTTCAGTAGTCCAAAAGTCCATTATTGGCTGATTAGGGTTGTCCAGTCCATGTAGTTTTTGGGTTATGCCTGTGGTTTTAAATTTCTATTATGATGTGGTTGTGTAGCCACATCAGCTGTATCTTGTCACCCTGAGGCGCAATAAGGGTAGCCCCAATCAGCTGATACAGGTTAGATTGTATTGGTCTGTATCGTATCGGTAATTGGGGAGGCTGAGACCCGATATCTAATGTCCAAACCATGGTTGGGCTTGTATGCAATCTGAATAATAAGCAGATGGTCAGTGTTGGGATTTGGTGGCTGATATGGGCCTGCTCGTATTCTTCAGTGAGCAATGATACCCCCTTTTGTGGCTCTCTCTCTCTCTCTCTCTCTCCCTCCCTCTCTCTCGACCTCTCCTCTCTCTCTCTCTCTGTGTGTGTGTGTGTGTGTGTGTGTGTGTGTGTGGAGATGTCTGCTTCATGGAAGCATAAGAGGGCAGCATCTGTTAAAGGGTACGTTTGGTTGATCATGAGATTCTGTGATGAATCAGTCTAATTTGGTGCAAAATATCATGGAATTTTATGATACTCTCTCTCTGTGTGTGTGTGTGTGTGTGTGTGTGTGTGTGTGTGTGTGTGTGTGTGAGATGTTGTGGTGTCTGCTTCATGGAAGCATAAGAGGGCAGCATCTCTGTTAAAGGGTACGTTTGGTTGATCATGAGATTTTGTGATGAATCAGTCTAATTTGGTGCAAAATATCATGAAATTTTATGACATTTGGTGCAACCAAATGCACCCTTAGCAAGGATAGCACTAGTATATATCTGTTCTTAAAAAGGCACATATGTGGATATTCACACTAGGGGTGACAATGGGCTGAGCTAGGGCCAGGTCAGGGTCGGCCCTAACCCCGCCTCATTGGACCTAGCTGAGACCTGGCCTTAACAGGCTGAGAAGGCCTTGGTGCTGGCTCTAACTGGCCGGGCTTTTAAGTAAAAGAGTCTAGTTACCAAAGGTTTTTAATAGGTCATTTTCAGAATTTCTTTTTTGTGATATTCTACATCCACAATAAAACCCAATTTGGACCATTGAAACATAGTGCTGGATCCAATATTAAAACTACACCTATACTACGATAGGTAACATTCAACAATTTTTTATTTTTATTTTTCTTTAGCCATTATAGTGTTGGTCCACTTGATTGGATTGGGGGCAACAGCCCAGTCTGTGCCATTCATCATTGCCCAAGCATTGGACCTAGAATTCATACCTGGGCTGGTTCCTTGGCAAGTTTCAAACTTCCTATTACATGTCTGTTGCAACCATTATCAAGGTGTTTCATCACGAGGTGTACTAGATGAAAATCTCATATAAGATTCTTAAAGAGGGAAGCGGATTGCGTACTGAGTAACTCAGTACCCATAGCGTACTGAGTAAACTCGGTGAGGTTCACCATGATTTATATATTTTATCCCCTCCGTCCATCCATTTTAAATGATAATTTTAGTGCTTGAGCCAAAAAATGAAGCATATCCAAAGGTTAAGTGGATCACACCACAGGAAACAGTGTGAATTGAGCATCTACTGTTGAAAACTTCTTGGGGGCCACACAAGTTTTGGATCAGGCTTATATTTTTGTTTTCCCTTCATTCCTGTCTTTAAGATCTTATGAACAGGTTGGATGGCAAGTAAACATCACTGTGGGGGCCAGAAAGGTTTCAACGGTGAAAATCGTTATTCTCACTGTTTCCTTTGGTACGATCCACGTGAGATTTAGATATGCTTAAATTTTGGGCTCAACCCCTTAAATGAGCTGAAAAAAAAAGGATGAACGGCGTGGATAAACAACGTACATTCACGGTGGCCCTAACTGAGTTTACTCTGTACGCAATCCGATTTCCTAAAAGAGGGTCTGTACTCTGTTGCATACCTATCTTTAAAAAAAAGTAAATGATTAGTTCAAGGTGCGTCTCAAGGTTCAAAACGATTGCAGATGATATAAATGGTTAATATGTTTATCTTCATCTAGGAGGGGGTAGCTATGGGTTTATCTATGACTGCTCCATGCCCAAGTCCTGACCCTATAGGGAAGGTAGACTGGGCTGGCCCATTACCACACCTAAATCACATCACCATTTTCATAGCTTCTACGCTCTGACTGTGTGCCAAAGAACAAAGGATGTAAGACTACTACAAATATAGGAACTATGCAAGGTTTGGATGTATTGGCCGAATTTCTGGAATGTATCACCCGATACGAACTGGGTCCCAACTGAATCCTGTACACCACTTGTGCAAAAATGTAGCCGTTGATTTGGTCCGAATCGCCCAAATGACTTGTTCGTGTTAGGTAGGGTTGGATGAGTTCGACTCCCATGCAACTGGACTGGGTAGCGACCCCTCCAGAATTGGGATATTGGTACTGGTTGGTGCTGTGGGCTCCATCATGATGTATGTGTTTTATCCACGTGGTCCATCCATTTTACCAGCTCATCTTAGGGCATGATCCCAAAGTTGGGGCAGATCTAAAACTCAGGTGGACCACATCATAGGAAGGTGTGGTGATTGAACGCTCACCATCAAAAGCTTTCTAGGGCCCACTGTAATGTTTATTTGCCATCCAACCTGTTGAAGGGGAACACAAGTATCAGCTTGATCCAAAACTAGTGGTCCCTAAGAAGTTTTAGGGGTGGACATTCAATTACTACTGTTGTCCACCTGAGTTTTTGATCTGCCTCATTTTTGGGCTCACGCCCTTAATTGAGCTGGGTAAATGGATGGAAGGCATAGATAAAACATGTACATACTGGTTGGTGCTCCGTGGGACCCACCATGATGCATGTGTTTTATACACGCGGTCCATCCATTTTCTCAGATCATCATAGGGCTTGATAAAAAAAAAGAGGCAGATCTAAATCTCAGGTGGACCACACCACAGGAAAATGGTGTCCATCATTAACAACCTCCTATATCCATCATTAACAACCTGTAGAATGTCCATCATTAACAACCTCCTATATCCCACTCTAGCATGTTGATTAGGTCATACAGACCTGGATGAAGGGAAAACAAATATCAGCTTGATACAAGACTTTGTGGCTCGGAATAAGTTTTAAACGGTGGGCGTTCAATCAACACTGTTTCCTGTGATGAGGTTTGCTTAAGATTTGGATCTACCTCAATTTTGTATTCATGTCGTTTGAAAAACAAAAAAGGATGGATGGTGTGGATGAAACATATACAGCATGGTGGAGCCCATAAAGCACCGATCAGTAGCCACTGGCAGCATCAGTAGTATGTGTGGCCATCCAACGGTTCATAACGTGTGCCCAGCCAGAATGAAAGGAAGATGACACGGCAGAGTCAGGAAAACCGGAATATTATAGAACCATGTTGCTGCATTAAACGTGGCTGGGTTATCTTCGATCAGGATTGTCCATCTGGGGGACCCATTATGCATGGAAATTGATTGGAGATGCGTATAAAACAGGTGATCTTAGCTGTCTAAATAGTGGCCTCCAAATTAAAGGGGCGTTTGGATATTAAATTACTCAAGATTAGCTACTTATGCCATAGATAGTTTATCTTGATTTTTTACCTGTTAATTTAAAGTGATTAAGTAACTTTAAATTAAAAAAACTATTTATAACTAATCATAAATTAAACTTATTTATCTTAAATAAGATACTTATCTACCGCTGTAAGTAGAAAAAAAATGGAAGCGGCTTGCGTACTTAGTAACTTAGTACGGTAAGCGTACTGAGTAAACTCCGTGGGCCTCTTTGTCATTCATGCATTATATTCACTCCGTACATCTCTTTTAACACATAATTTTAGGGCTTAATAATCCCAAAATTAGAGTATATCCAAACCTCAAATGGACCACACCACCAGAAACTGTGCGAATTGAACATCTACCGTTGAAAAATTCTTGGGGACAACAGAAGTTTTAGATCAAGCTGATATTTGTGTTTTCCCTTCATCCATGTCCTTCTGATCTTATGAACAAGTTGGATGACAAATATATATCACTGGGGGCCTTAGAAAATTTTCAACGGTTGAAATCAATAGTTCCACTTTTTCCAGTGGTATGGCCCACTTGAGCTTTGTATATGCATCAATTTTGGGTTGAGCCCATAAAATGATCTGGAAAAACGAATGGGCTGCGTGGATAAACCACATGCATCCGTGGAGGGCCCAACTGAGTTTACTCAGTAGGATAAGAGCGTACTTAGTAACACAGTACACAGTCCGATTTGGAAAAAAATAACTTATTTGGTGGTATCCAAAACACACCTTTTAAGTGCGTGATAGTAGAACGCAGATTAGTGGTGTTGCCAACACCCCAGCAGTGCTGTGGGGCTAACGTGATATATGTGTTTTATGCCTATGTTGCCCATTTGTTTTTCTAGCTTATTTTAATACATGAATTAAAAAATGAAGTAGATCGAGATCTCAAAGTTATCCGCCACCGGAAACAGTGGGGAAGATAATGACACCCGCTATTGAAACTTTTTAAGATGGGTACCTTTCTAGGTCCCATCGTCGTGTTTATTTGTCAGCTGATAAGGTCAGGAAGTTTTTAATGGTGGGCGTCTATCACCATAGGCATACATTTTTGTGGAAATGAGACCATCGGATATTATTCTTTTTAACCATTCAATAAACGTAAGTCAATCTGATAGTTATATGATTAAATAAGGGTAATATGATCTTTATATGTGGATTTTCTAAGTAATTTGTAAGTGCATGCGTATCATTCATCACACTCTACCAGAGTATCAAAAGTTTTTTTTTTTTTTTTTTCTTTTAACGTTTACTACTTCCAGGAGGGAGAAGTGGGGTCCACTTAAATTATATATATTTTTTTTATTTTAATATTTCCATTAATCCTAGTGGGCATCAATTGCTGACTGGATTAGATGACAAATAAACTACACGGTGGACCTTGCTTTTCAATTGGAAGTTTATATGGTGAGCGTGTCCCTTCCAATCATTCGGTGTTTGTTAGTGTTTTAGGATGTTTCTTAGTATTTCTTGGTATTTATTTATATTTTTGTGTCCATAAGTGTTTCTTGACACAATCTGATCGTTGATCTTCAAAATCGGTCAAATCAAACCATTGTTGTTTGCAATCACTCTCACTAGATGGTTCGATTTCAAGATTGGTTGAATCAAATTGTTTCTTTTTGTGATTTCAAGATTGGTTGAATCAAACCGTACTAACTGTCGGCCCAACTACTAGTGGACAATCTTCAAAATACAGGACCCACTTGTTAGCAATGATGACGTGTACAATTTTCCATCTTCGGAATTGAAATAGTACAAAAGTACAAAATTTACTGGGGCAGGCTGGCAAGGTGGGGCCTACAGCCATGCATTAATGAGCATGTAACTCGGTTCAATCTGGGCTCTATACAAGAAGACATCCAATCTGCAATCTGTCGTTGCTTTTCTTACCTCACTCACCTATTTGCTTATACCCAGTCGACTCCGATGATTGAATAGGTGGCCAATCTTGAGCCAGAAGCCTAAAGTTGAGGTGAGTCTGGCTCACGGAAGATAGGTGTGGGATTGGTTTGAGTCTCACTCGACCTGCTTGTGACTTGTGAGGGAGTAGTCAGTTGGGCTTTGGCTAGAAAATGTAGCCCGTTCTCTTGGGTTAGCCCAGCCAGGCTGTACATGAACTGAGTTAGCTCGCTCAACTTGACTTGAAAAAGCTCGATTCGACTCGGTTCGGAATTGAGTTCGAGCTGAGTGAGCTGATTTTTTGAGCTCGAAAAAAATTTTAAACTGAGTTTGAGCTTGCCCAAGCTCGACACGACTCGGATCGAACCAGTTTGGTGACTTGTTTACTTTGATATTAACATTGCTCGCCAAGTGTTTGATGAAATGACTCAACGAAGTGTGGCTGGTGGCAAGGAAGATATGTATATGAAATAAATACTTTTAATTTTTTAATTTTTTTTATGTTGCTTAGAAGTGTTTGATAAAATACCTATAAAACTATTACTGTTGTTTTACATGCTGTGAGACTTTGAAAGTGTAGTTCATGTGTTTGTAAAAATGCTGCACAGGTAAACTCAACTTGATGTTGGCTTGAACTCGGCTTGAGCCGGCCGAGCTGCTGACCGAACCGAGCTGAGCTGGCCAATCAGGCTCGAAGGCCGAGCCAAGTTCAAGATCGGGTCAGCAAGTGGCTAAGCCGAGTCGAATTGTGCCGCATCGACTTGTGTACACCTCTACTCGTGACTGCCCGCATATGTCATTTGGTGGGTCGGATTTGTTGACCTGATCTGATCCACCACAAAATGCCCAAAGAAATGTAAGATAAGGACAGATACATTAATGTGATGTATACTCGTACACGTCTGTGTAGGAATTCTTCACGTGGGTTAGTGATCAGGGTCGGGCTGACCCAACTCGACTCGAACCCACCCCATTGCCAGCCATAATTGAATGTTGGGCTTGAAAGACCCACTATATGGACGGTTCGGATGTACCACCCATCCTGCCACGTGTGTCAGGTATTTCACAACAAGCGGAAGCGGATTTCCTTTTAAGTCTTTCGCAATAAGTTCCTGTGCTTGAATGCTAGGTGGGGCCCGCCGTGATGTTTGTGAGAAATCCACACCGTCCATCCGTTTTTCTAGAATATTTTAGGACATAAGACAAAAAATCAGGTGAACCCAAAGCTCAAGGTTGCCATACGAGAGAGATAACATGATAAGAGTTTGCTACTGTTGAAACCTTCCTGAGATCTACTTTGATGTTTATATGCCATCCCAACCGTTTATAAGATCATTCCCACTGGGATGAAGTAAAGGCACCAAAAACTTAGCCTGATATGAAATTTTGTGGCCATACGAATGTTTCAAACGGTGGTCATTGAATCCCCACTGTTTCCTCTCATATGGCCCACTTGAGTTTTGGATCCACCTTAGTTTTGGTCTCATCTCCTAAAATGAGCTCTCAAAATGGATGGACGGTGTGGATTTTTCACAAACACGGTGGGTCCCACCTAGCATCCCAGCGCAGGAATTGAAAAAATTATAGCCGTGGCACGCTGGGAGCGGATTATGTGAGGCCTTAACATAGTGACATTTGATTTGGACCAGATGCTATTATCAGAGATGGGGACACAACTCCTGAGTGACAACGTATCAGGTGTCATTGGCTGCCGGAGTATTAAATATGTCTCATTATGTTTTAGTGTCTGTTTGGTTCTTGATTTGTCATTTCCTACGCTTTTATCATCAAATTCTTTTGAATTTCCTGGAAATAGCTGCTTTGTCTGATTCATGGCGTTTGGATTGGTGAAAAACCTTATAAAAATAAATAAATCTGAATTCCTCCTAAAAATGTGTAAAACTATGTCCTAAGAAAAATAACCTTTTAAAAGGCCTATTAGTAGATCCAAGCCGCCAATCATATGGGCCCACCTCTGATTGCCATTCCTCTCAATGATTACTTTGATTGAATAATCCTAACCATCAGATCAATGAATAGTAGAGAAATGGACGGAATGTATTTATTACATCAGAATTGATCCAATTACCTAATATACACAATTCCCCATCCCTCTTCAAAATCATTGACTAAATGATCCTAATCGTCAGATCAATGGCCAGGGAAATGGGTGATCCCTATTATTAATAATAACAAAAAGATCTGCTCATTGATTCAGACCGTCCTTATTGTGGGTCCCACCTCCGATTGCCCATCCCTGTCAAAAATGGCTTTTATTGGATGATCACAACCATCTGATATCAGATAAAAGGCTAGAGAAATGGATGACCCATTTCATTAAGCTAGATATTCCCACCCATCAATCGGTGCATTCGTGGGGGTGGGGCAAGGTCCATCCACGGTGGGGTCCAAGATACCAATGGTTTGGATCTGAACCATGGGCCCACTTGCTTGAATGCATCACGATCTATCAACTTTATGAACATGTTGGGACTTGGGAGGGGAAATTTATACCAGATATCTCAAAACACCACAAATAAGGCTGAAATTTCACATCCATTTAATTGGGTGGGCCTCGATTATCTTTCTTTTCCAACTGTTCCTTTTCTGGATTGCTACTTTTAACCTAACATGAATCTAAAAGATATTATTGCATGGCTACGATGGAAATACAAAGCCTGGAACTGTCATTTTCACATGTTACCAGATGGGGATACAAACCCTTGAATTGTCTTTTTCAAATAGCAATCCACCATTTCTTTTGTTGGATAGTGGAAATCCTAGTTTTCTCTAAAATGAAATCTATCTGAAAAGGGTGAATCCGACCCATGTACCTGTTAGGATGGGCATTGTAGTAGGTTATGTATAGATAGGTGTGCCTCTACAACTGCATGTATCCTAAGAGATCCTACAGTAGAAACACCCTAGGGAAGTGGTAATATGAGTTCGACTCCATGAAGTCGAGCTGTGTGGGCCCCACCACGGTGATGTGTGTCAAACATCTACCCCATCAGCCAGATGAAACATTCCATGGTGGGCAACGAGCTTAAAAATCAAGTCAATCCATTACTTGGGTGGGCCACACCATATACAACAGTTGAGAGGGGTTTCCTTCCCATTAAAACATTCATAATCATTTATTGGGCCCATTGAGATGTGGTTTAGAAATCCAACCCATCCCCACTTGGATGAGGGGTCAGACCAGATTTCAGCGGCATCCAAAACTCAGGTGGTCCTCACCAAGTAATTTGATATGTTTTAGGTATGTTTTCACACGGTTTTAGATGGTATGGCCCACTTGAATTCCATATACGGCTGATTTTTGGTATATCCCATAACCTAAAGGGGACCCATCAAGTGCACAGTGTTGATGTTTGACACACATCATGGTTGGGCCCATACAACTCGACCTCATGAGAAGTGACCTCACAGTACCATTTCCCCTAATTAGGGTTGAATTGTTGGATAGGGTTCAATTGGAGCCTGATCCATTTATTTAAATGTGCCACTTTTCTAGCTCGAGTATGATAGTTGCCCATGTAGCTCGGTCTACACCCGTCTCAAAAGCTGGTCGGTCTATTGACCCATGGGCTTAACCAGTCCATTGCTACCTCTACAAATAAAAGCACGCACTATATATAGTTTGTCGGAAATATGTTTTTCAAACACCCTTATGGATAGCTCAAGTGGTAGATTGAGTGAAAGATACCTTGTTTCAACACTGAGGTCTTGGTATCGATTCCCTAGTGGGGGTGGCTAACAGTGATGTGTGAACTCACCGTGTTGTGCTAACAAGCTAACAAAAAGAAAAATATTTTTTAATCCAATAAATTACATCTTTTTATTCACCAATGCTTTATTTAAAATTTAATATTATTTTGTATACATGGAATGATATGATTGGGACTATCTGTTTGAGACTTTTTTTTTGAGGTTTTTGCAGCATGGTGGAATAAGGTAGAGTAAGTTGGATAGGCTTTTTTATTTTTATTTTATTTTATTTTTTAAACTTAGAATATTATTATGAACAATGAAAATATTGTCATGGTAGGTGGATAAATTTATTAAGCTTATCTTAAGGCTACTGTATATGGTGTGACTATTGAATATATGATAAGTCTCTGCCATGAGACATTGTCCTTGCACATGTACAAAATTTTAATGCATATGCATCGGCTAGATATGAAAAGTCCAACTGCATTTTATTACTTTGTATTAGCTTGAACTTCTTATGCTTATTATGTGTCTCCTTAGATTGGAGAGGCCTTCTGGTTCTAGTGGAGGTTTGACTAGTTACTAATTCATTAATATGTGAATCTTTTACATGTATCATTATAAGTTCATAGTTAATGATGCTTCCTACGGGGAAAATGATTCTGAAGACCTTTATAGGGGTGTTTGGTCTTTTGCAAATTCCATCCAACATTTGGGGAGGATGGAAAATGTTAGGATTATGTGGGATGGAATTGTATTTGGTCCCATGGAATTGCATTTGGTCCCATGCTAGATTTTTATGGATTTTGAAATACACTATACATATGGGCCCTACATTGATGCATTCTTTTACTCATGCCGTCCATCCATATACACCCTTTACACATGACATTTTGGTTATATATGTGTACAAGTGAATGACATTCGTTGTAAATTTGGTTTGTTGATTATAATTCCATGGTCCACCATACAAGATTTTGATTAATCCAGTGTTTTCTCGCAATAAGAATTTTATCCTAAACATGGGATTGTATGGCTAGAATACCATGGTATTTCCAAACACACAATCATTGTGCAATAACGGTGTTAATACCATTTAATATAATTTAATACCATTTAATTTCAGCCTGATATCAGGAATCAAAGTGATTGATTAACATGATTGTCAAAACTTACGTTTGTAAATTGTTTCATAATTAAACAGTTGATTTTAAAATTATTATATGCATTGTTTACAATGACTTTTATTTATTTTTGGTTGATCAATAATAACTACCTGAATATGGTGGGCCCTAAGACAATGGTCACATAAGGCGATACATAGAAGAGTGCACATAATATCACGTGCCCTAAGACAATGGGCACTTAAGGCGATACGTAGAAGAGTGCACATAATATCTAGGGTTGAAAGTTGGGCGGGTCGGGTCGGGTTAGTGCTCATCCCTAACTCAACCCAAAGTTCCTATACCTCAACCATAACCCAACCCAACCTTGGGGGAATTCTCAACCCAAGCGGGCTCGGGTTGGTCGGATGGATACATGCTAATATTTTTGTTATTACATTAGTCTATTATGTTTTAATACACGTCTTATTTTTTGTATCTATGATTTTATTAATTATATATGTAATTATTAATCGGAAAGAATTTCATTTTTTCTAAAGTCACGTTGTGTATAACACACTATCTATTTCGAAGAGAAATCCTGCTTATCTTGTTAGCTTGAGTAATCAGAAATAACGTGGACTAATGAGACCCGATGGCACTGGAATTTCTTGTGCCTTCAACACAGATGATCCATGCTCAATTATATATCAATCCGGTTTGGATTGGGTCAGGCAACCTGTGACCTCAACCCAAGCGACCCAAGTCCTATCAGGTTGGTGTTCGTATATATAGCCCAAGCTCGAGACCAAACCCAGTACATCCTGCCTGAACCCAACCCAATGTCGGGTCGGTCAGGTTGAAACCGTCCGACTTTCAGCCCCAATAATATCACGTGAAAGGTTGTTGTATACATCATGTGGGACCACTTTGATGTATGTACCTTACATCCACACTGTCCATCGATTTTGAAATCTTACTTTAGTGGATGATCCCAAAGATGAAGAAGATCCAAATCTTATGCCGATCACACCACAAATTAAAAACAGTTGTTATTCAATCCCCACCATTAAAAAATTCATAGGGGACAACTGGAATGTTTATGTTCCATCCAACTGTTGATAAGGTCACAACGACCTGGATGGATGAAGAGACTACACGAATATCAGCTAGATCAAAAACTTTTGTGACACACGAGAAATCTTTCATAATTGATTACCACTGTTTCCTGTATTATGGTCCACCTGAGTTTCGAATCTTCTTCATTTTTGGGATCAGGCCCTAAATTGAGTTTTCAAAAATGGTTAAGATGGCGCGGATATAAGTCATATACACCATGGTAGGCTCCACAGTCAGGGATGGTCCACCGCCCCTGCAATTGCAAATCGGCATCCCATGATATTAGTGGTGTGGCCCTTACCTTCTTGGCCCCACCTAGATGTATGTATTTCGTATATACCTCGTCCATCCATTTTATGAGATCATTTTAGGACATTATCTAAAAAAATGAAGAAGATCTAAATCTTAGGTCAACCCCATACCATTAAAAACTTCTTTGGGCACACCTTATGTTTTCGAAGTATTTATTTGCCATCCAATCTGTTGATAAGGTCACGTAAGCCCGGATGAAGGGAAAAAACAAATATTAGCTTGATTCAAAACTTTTGTGACCTATTAATAATCAACCACCACTGTTTCCTAAGGTATGGTCCCCCTATTAATTAAATCTGCTTCATTTTTGGAATAATTTCCTGAAATGAATTGGAAAAACGGATGAACGGCGTGGATGGAGAATACATACCTAAAGATGGGCCTCACGGTAAGGGCTGCACCGTTTTGTGAGAATCCTTGGTCTCGCCTAATCCGTTTGTTGTTTTTACAGATGCGGATTGACTACTGACGCTGTCGGTAGCGATAGCTACTGGACTGAGCCCAATCCTGGACTGAGCCCAATCCTGATATTTGTGCTATCTGGACGCCGTCCATTTATTTTTCCAGATCATCTTAGAGCAGATGCAAATTTCATGTGGACCACACCATATGAAACAGAGGTAACTGAACGCACACCATTAACAACTTCCTGAGGGCCACAAAGGTTTCGAAGGAAGCGTTTTACCTTCATTCAGGTACGTGTGACCTTATCAGCTGGTTCAAATAAACATTACAGTAGACCTTAGTAAGTTTTTAATGATAGTCATTCAATTACCACTGTTTTCTTGTGATGCAATCCACTTAAGATTTCAATTTGACTCATTTTTAGGGCTATACCCATAAAATCATTAGAAAAGTCACATGTTTTTGCCCACCGTTGCAAACTTCCTAGGGCACACCCTGATGTTTATAAGGCAGTCCAACCTTTCGATAAGGCTACATGGGCATGAACGAAGGGAAGACATAAAATTGGCTTCATCTGGGCTTTCATGGCTCCTGCCACGGATCTGCCTGCACTTCACATCTGGCCCATTATTGGGCTCGTAGCCTTTAGGGCCTGATTGTTTTTCAAAGCAATGGTAAATGCATTGTAAATAGGTACTTATTATGATTTCACGGTGTTTGAAAATTCATAGAAATATGTGCCTCTAAAACTGGTTCAAAAGAGGTAATTTTAATTTTTGAACCATAAGGTAATGTATATGATATGTCAGTTCCGTCCATCCATTTTACTACAATATTTTGAAGCATTAAACAAAAAATGAAGCAGATTCAATATTCAAGTGGCCCACACCAAAAGAAACAGTGGCCCCATAAAGTTTTTAACGGTAAGTATTCAATTTCTTTTTTCGTATGGCGTGGTCCACTTGAGTTTTGGATATGCCTCGTTTTTTTGGTCATGCTATAAATTCTACTGGCATAATGCACGAACAGTGCGGATAAGCGAAATGCATCACAATGGGACCCACATATATTTTGTAATATTCTCAGTGTAAAAAAGGTAAGATGAAAATGTTGTAAATGCTTAGAGAAATAATTATTACTTTTTTACATGCTATTTACCTTTGTAAGGGAAATCAGACAAGCCCTAAAATAAGATTGAAACATGGATGGAGAAAGTCGATCACACACATACATAAATGTGGACTTGTAGAATCCTCTGCACGTTTGCTACATGCAATAAGGTATAATTGTAAAAAAATAAAAAGTGTAGAGGCAAATCCTTAATTTGCCAATAATTAAGAAAGTAAGTTCCCTATGGCCCATATGATGAGTGGACTCTTTTGAGTAGAGTTGGACATTGAGTCGAGTCGAGTTACTGGGTCATTTGAGTTCAAGTTGGGCAAAGTTTACTTGGTTCAGATAGACTTACCCACTCGGTTCGGATCGAGTCAGGTCTAAATGAGTCAGATGAGTTGAGTTTGCTGAGTCGACTCATTCCATGCCTAGCTCTACTTTTAGGGGTGCGTATTGAACTGGTAGAACCGTGGAACCGGACCGAGACCGACCAAACTGTACGATTTGGTTCGGTTCTAGAGTGCACCGGTTCCGGTTACGGTTCCAAAAATCAAAGAATAGTTTAGTCCGGTTCGGTTCTCGATTTGGGGGTATGTAGAACCAAACTGAACCATGAACCGATTTGTAGAATCAAACCATGGAACCGAACCAGGAACTGAACTTATATTAAAATAAAAATCCTAATACCCTTTACCTATTCATGCCGACCCTGTTACAACTACCCTTAATCCCCCTCCATTCTCTCTCACTCCCTGGTTTTCTCTCTCTCTCTCTCTCTCTCTCTCTCTCTCTCTCTCACCGGTTCTCTCTCTCTCATTAACTCTCTCTCTCTCTCTCTCATCGGTTCTCTCTCTCTCATTAGCTCTCTCTCTCTCTTGTCGGTTCTCTCTCTCTCTCTCTCTCTCTCTCTCTCTCTCTTCGGTTCACTCTCTCTCTCTCTCTCTTGTTGGTCCTTTCTCTCTCTCTAGTTCTCTCTCTTGCAGATTCTTTCTCCCAGAACTGTGGAACTGATCCGGAACCGAACCGGTTTTAATGGTCCGGTTTCAGTTTCGATTATCCTAGAACCGTTAGTAACAGTTCGGTTCATGTTTCACCCTAGAAACGGACCGAACCGACTTGTGTGCACCCCTATCTACTTTTGAGCGAGGACTATTTATCATGCCTTTCACTTGAGGAATGATATTGATCCTGCACACGTGCACGGCGATTTACCTCTTCAATCTGTACTCGTGTGAATCACATCTATCACGAGGCCACACGTATAATGCATATAGTTACGCCCCATGATGCACCATACCATACAAGAGAAACTTGTAACAAGATGTAGTAGCGCGGCACTTGCTGCTTGCCGATCACAGGCATCTCAATTGTTTGGAACCAGTAATTTGGTGGGCCACCACATGGGAGACCATATCTTGAAAATATGGTGATCGTACGACTTTGAAACCTTAAGCTTACTTTTTTACCATGATCATTTGAATAAAAAATCACTCAACTTTGAAACCTTTGGATTGCTCTGTTATCAGTGATTTTTGAACTATGCCTCTACCACATGGTGGCCCACCATATGAAATAGTAATCACCCTAGATAGCTACAACTAGCGAGCTGACTAGCAAACCGGCCCTTTTTATAAGCACCCTAATTTATTTTGGACCATTCGAGCTGGAACATTGACCATACCATGCCCACCCATGATACAGCCCGCTAGCCATGTGCTACAAAGGTTCTTGAATCAAGTTGGGCTAGACTAGCCTTTTAGGCATTTGGGCTTACATGGACCTGCCCAACCCAAGAATTTCAGTAGGCTATAAGTACAAGCTTGAATCTGCAATGACTAGGGCCACACCCGTATAACACCTTATTTTCTGTCCCACTAATAGGGTGTTTGGAAACATGAAAAAAAATAAAATCTGAAAATGAAATTGGTTGCCATGGACAGCTACCTTTTTCTTTTTTCTTTTTTCTTTCTTTCTTTCCTTTTTTTTTTTTTTTTTTCTTTCTTCTTTTTTCTTTCTTCTTTTTTTTTTTTTTTTTTTTTTTTTTTTTTTTTTTTTTTAATTTTTAAATTTTTAAATTTAAATTTATTATTATTATTATTATTATTATTATTGGGAAAAAGGGAATTTTACAAAATACTATATCTTATTACAGTATTTACATCCTAGTACCTTTTAAATTAACTTTTCATTAAGCTGCCTCATTAATCAAGATACTTATCAAAGATGTATCTTCTGTCAATTTTCTCTAATGGCAAATAAACATTATATAGGACCTATGAGGTTTTTAATGGTGGGTGTTCAATCACCACTGCTTTCTTGTGGCATGGTCCACATCTAGAAAAATAGATGGACGGGGTGGATAAAAGACATACATCATGGTGGGGCCATAGAGCACCAACCAATAGCCTCCTCATTATTGGCAGTCTGGCTAGGCAATTGCCATCCCATCTTTCCCTCCCATCTCTCCACCATCTCAGGTCCTCTCTATATATCCACCAAGTTCTTTCTCTTAGAAGATCAGATTTTACCAATTTGGATGATAGATTCGGGCAGTTAATCATGTTGGGCCCACTTGGCTTGTGCTATGGCTCAAAAATCAGGAAAGATCATCTTTCATTAGGTGGGCCACAAGGTTGTTCAAGTTGAAAAATGAATGCCTACCATTGAAAACTTATTAGGGGTCACAAAAGTTTCAAATCAAGCTGATATTTGTGTTTTCCCATAATCCAGTACTTAAACCTTATGACCTTATGAATAGGTTGGATGGCCAATAAACATCATGGTGGGCCTTAGGAAGGTTTCAACAGTGGGCATAATTATCCGCACTGCTTATTGAGGTGTGGTTCACTTGAGCTTTGCATTTGCATCATTTTTGGACTCATGCCCTTAAATGATATAGAAAAATGGATGCACCGTGTGTATATATAACGCATATGTTATGATGAGTTCATAGAATTTAAGTGTGTATATATAACGCATATGTCATGATGAGTCCATAGATTTTAACCACATCGACACATTATCGATGTCGGTGCTATATTCTATACTACTCAATCCCAATTATTATTTGCATTCAAGTAATTAAGCTACATAATTAATGATGGGGGCATTTTTATCTTTTTGTGGAAAAACATGACGGAAATCAGAGAAAATTTGTGGAAGGTACTGCTTTGACAATCATCTTCATTAATGAGTTAGCTCGATAAAAGGTTAATTTAAAAAGGTATCATGATGTAAGTATGTTATTAATTAGGAAGTATTTTGTAATATTCCAAAAATAAAGAATGGAAAATAGATGTTGCTTTTGGAACTGATTTTGGTTTTTTATGATAAAAACACGTTAAGTTGACTTCTAATGCCAGGAAGACACATGACGTTACCCTGCATGGAACCCATATTAAAATGGAATCCCAAACACGCTACCGAGTGAAAATCAAAATCCATGATTTTCTATTTTCTTTGAGGATTACGAGTTACTTTTTCTTCGTCCATATTTTTCTCCATTCAAACACCCCCACAGACTTTCGACAGGAAGAATCCAAAATGTGGATATGGAAAACTAAAAGCATGGAAATCTTGAGAAAATAGTTCATAATCTGTTGTTTATTCTGCAACTAGGTTTTTCATGAAGATGGATTTATTTTATTATGCAGGATGGATTTATTTAAGGCTTTTTTCATATGACCGCCTGTCTACTGGGCTATGGACCGAAAACTTCTCACTTTTAAAGTATTTCCAAGAATCCACTTATAGTTTTCACCATTAAAGATTAAACCACTTGCCGTTAGTTTACTGTATCGAATGGCTTTGTGTACTTTCGTATTGATGGAACTGCCCTCACCTTAACCCCCCAGCGGTACATAGAGCCCACCTTGTTATTTATGAAAAATCTATAATGTCCATCTGTTTTACAAGCTTATTTTAGTGCACAAGCCTAAAAATGTGCCAGATCCAAAGTGCAAAGTGGGACCTATAATAACGCTAATATTCTTCAACGGTGGACGTTCATTTCTCATTGTTTCCTGTGACTTGGCCGACTGGGGCTTGGTATTGGCCTAATTTTTTGGTCCATGGCATAAAATAAACCGGAAAATCAAATGATCAGGGTGGATTTGTCACAAACATCAACGAGTGTTTTAACAGTGAACTTTTAATCCCTACCGTTTCATGTTTCGTGTGACCTACATGAGCTCTTGGTCAATCTCTCTTTTTGTCCCATTTCCTAATATGGCGTGCAAAACAAATGTATGGTGTGGATTGGTCACAAACATCACTGTGGGCCCACTATGGTCGAACAACCTCTGGACTTAATCTGTCATGTGGCCCACTGAAGCTTGTTATTCACCTCGTGTTTGGGCACAAAAATAGATGGACATGGTGTATGAATATTTTCGCAATGGGTGTTTAATTAATTCTCAAATTTTTATGTTCGCTTGACCCACTTAGCTTTAAATCCGCCTCGTTTTTGGATCCATGTCCTAAAATGAGGTGGAAAAATAGATGAATGGATTGGATTTGTTACATACATTATGGTGGGTCTCACCTAAGTCGAGCAACCATTAAACCTCTCGCTTGCCATTGGTGGACATTGATTGTCCTGTCCCTAACTCGATCTGACCATTTGTTAGGGCCACCTTGATGTTTGTGAGAAATCCACCCATCCATCTATTTTGCCGATTCATTTTGGGGCATGCACCCAAAAATGAGGCAGCCTAGAGCTCAAAATGGCCACACAATGGCCCAAGAAATTTAGGGCCCACAGAACTTTGCCACCTCAATATATACAACACCGAGGTTGGTGCTCTCTTGCACATTGTAATCCGAGTTCATCTAAATCAATCTTGTTCGTCCGTTGGGTGGCCTAAAAAGGCAGTTAAAGTAGAAAATTGCCAATTGCACATACTCTTAGGCTAAATTTATAGCTAGATACGTGCAATAGGTGTGATTTTGACGATCTAGATTCATCGCTGCCACATAATTGGTGGATGCTAGTTTAAAAGAGATGTCCATGCAATTAGCAACGTTCGTGTACGGCACTAATCTTCATGAAGAGAGACATTCATGTGGACCCCACCTATCCTCATGCGTCTGTAATGGGATTGTATACAGAGTTACTCAATACGCTTTTATCGTAGTGAGTAAACTATATTGGGCTCACTGTGAATGTATGTGGTCTATCCGTGCTGTCCATCTGTTTTTCCTTCTCATTTTAACGATTGAAATCAAAATTGAATCATATCCAATGGTCAAGTGGACCATACTACAGGGAACAATGAGAATAATAATTTCCACCGTTGAAACGTTTTTAGGGTCTACAGTGATGTTTATTTGTTATCCAACCTGCTCATAAGATCACATGGAGATGGATGAACGGAAAACAAAAATATCATATTGATCAAAAACTTTCAAGGACCCCATAAAATTTTCAATGGTAGACGTTCAATTCACACTGCTTCCTGTGGTGTGGCTCACTTGAGCTGTGTATTATGCTTTATTTTTGGGTTTAAGCCCTAAAATTATCTGTTAAAATGGATGTAAGGAGTGGATGGAATACATAAATCACGGTGGGTCCCACGAGTTTATTCAGTATGCTTAGCCATGGAGTTACTCAATACTTGATCCGCTTCCCACGCGTCTGCAATATATAGGTGGGCTCAAAAGGCCACAAAAAGGGGTAGTATTGTCATTTTGCATGGGTAAAATTAAGAAAGGGCATGAAACAGTAGTATCTAGATTAACCAGGGTAGGTGGGTAAGTTTTGAGAAATAATTTAAAGCAAGAGGTTTTCTGTCTATAGCCGAAAAGGAGGGCTGCCGTATGGAAAAAATCTCTTTATTTAATCTTTGCCATGGTTTGGATAGCAGCTCTTTTTAGTGTGGGTGGCCATTAACGGTGTCTTGTGTCTCTAGTGAAAAGACGAAATGCCCATAATTTTTTTTTTTTTTTTTGAGGAAATCAATTCACTTATTTTTAAAGAAAAAAGAATAATAATGATAATCAATTTTCACTGCTTCTTAATTTTTATGATATAAACAATAGAAACATTGTATTGATGGAAATTGATCATTTCCAACTCATTTAAGCTTTCCGAACAGTTCAAATGATCTCATCATGGTTGTCATAAGAGGATCCACCATCTTGTCTTTAATTGTGCATCCAATCAATCAATTAAGTTGTGATAGCCCATGGCCTAACAACCCATTTAAGATCCTAGTAACCCATCCAATCTTGGATCATTTTCAAGAGCATGTAGGCTTTTATGAGACATTAAGTTAATGTCATCATCCATTGTGGAAACTCTTAGCACATTAAGTTAATGTCTAGAATTTTGTTTGATGTGGACCGATGGGGTCTGTTGGTGTATGACCAGACGCATGTGTCCCTACAGTTGTTGGATTTCTACGCGATCGATCAGGTAAAAAACTGTGGAAAAGAATATAAATTCATCTTATAAAATGGTTTAACTCCATGTAAGAAACCCAAAAGGAGTAGAAATTGATTCTCTTTTCCTTGCTTTCTTATAAATGATTTAAGAATTATTCAAATGAGTTATTTTGAAACCTAATCAAAATTTAATTTTTATTTTATTTTCCAAATTTCATAAAAAACATACAAAAGCACAGTGCCTTTTTTTAATTATATATTTTTTTTAAAGAAATGCTTTAATGGTCTTAGAGCACTATTAGGACAATCAGAGAATCCGGTCCATTCATCTTGACTAGAGCTGGGCAAAATGGGCCCAATCCGGTGGATCCGACCCGACCAGACCCGATCTTACCTGACCAGAACAGAACCGACGGTCTGTTTCGGTGCTGATCAGGTAGCCCCATCCAGATCCGAAATATTTTGGGACGAGTTCGGATTGGCCTGATCCGACCAGACCCGACCCGAAAACCCGACCCGAATGGTCCCGGACAGATCCAATCCTACCCGATCCGGAGTAGTTCTTATTGATTTTTCTATTTTTTCCCGTGGTAGGGTCCGCTTGAGCTTTGGATATGCATAATTTTGGGTTCAACCACTAAAATGATATGCAAAAACGAATAGACGGCATGGATAAATAACATGCATTCAAGGTTGGGCCCAATAAAATTTAGGTGTACAATAACATGTTAGTCTAGTGATATACCATACACAAGACATCTTAGTTGTAGCCAGTAGGTTGTCTCGTCAAGACAAGCACGGACGCTCCTCGAGCTCCGAGTGGTACGAACGATTCAAAGGATATCAAAGTTAAATGGGCCCCACATGTAATATATTTTTAGAGACTATTACAGACCATTTTTCAAAAAAATTAATAATATCCAAAGATCATCTGGACCACACCACAAATAGAAGCAGAGAATGATTTTCACCGTTAAACAATTTGTGTGGTCTACATGGTATTAGATCTGTCTTATTTTTAGTCTCAAGCCCTAAGACGAGCTCGCCAAATGAATGGACGGTTTGGATATAACACATACCCCACCGTCAGACTCATATGGCTTGTTAACCACTAACCTTGATACATCTCGTAACGTCACGTCCGCGACGTGCGTGAATAGAAGCAAGTGCCGTGCACTGCACGTAAACGTCCAGCTTCACTTTTCTCATAGTTATGTGGGGCCACCTTGATGTATATGTTTTATCTAAGCTGTTCATTCATTTTGAGGTATGATTTTAGCCGTTGAATACAAAAATATGATTAAGGTTTGGTTCGCAGATCCGATTCAGTTTTATCAATGGGTCGGAATCGGACTCGGATCAGCCCATTCAAATTTCAAATCTGTCCGATTCAGGTGACCCGTACTCGATCCCCGGATCGGAACGAGTTCAAGTCAAGCGGTTGCGATTTCGAATCTGATCAGGTTGGACTGAATCCGATCCGACTCGCACCGATGCCCAGCTCTAATCTTGACCGTTTGCTAGGTTTTCATGGGCTACCATGCAACCATTGACAATATTAACCATCCAATTAGTAGCATTTAAAAATGAGGGTCAAGACAATCTACAAAAAAAATAGGTCTAATTTAAAAACGAGTAGTTAATAACTGTAGGTGGGCGGGTTTTGAGAAATAATTTAAAAGTAAGACGTTTTCTGTCTATAGCGAAAAAGGAGGGCTGCCGTATGGAACTTATTTTATCTTCGCCATGGTTTGGACAACAGCACTTTTTAGTGTTGGTGGCCATTAACAATGTCTTATGTCTCTAGTGAAAAGAAGAAATACCCATAATTTTTTTTTTCGAGGAAATCAATTCACTCATTTTTTAAAGAAAAAAGCATAATAATGATAATCAATTTTCACTACTTTTTAATTTTTATTATATAAACAATAGAAACATTGTATTGATGGAAATTGATCATTTCCAACTAATTTCAGCTTCCCGAGCAGTCCAAATTTTCTCATCATGATTGTCATAAGAGGATTCACCATATTGTCTTTAATTGTGCATCGAATCAATCAATTAGGTTATGATAACCCATGGCCTAACAACCCATTTAAGATCCTAGTAGCCCATTAATCTTGGATCATTTTCAAGAGCATGACTACTCTTTTATGAGACATTAAGTTAATGTCATCATCCATTGTGGAAACTCTTGGCACAGTAAGTTAATGTCTAGAATTTTGTTCGACGGGGACCGATGGGGTCTGTTGGTATGACCAGGCGCATGTGTCCCTAGTGTCGTTGGATTTCTACGCAATCGATCGGGTAACAAACTGTGGAAAAGAATATAAATTCATCTTATGAAATGGTTTAACTCCATATAAGAAACCAAAAAAGAGTAGAAATTGATTCTCCTTTCCATGCTTTCCTATAAAAGATTTAAGAATTATTCAAACGAGTTATTTTGAAACCTAATCAGAATTTAATTTTTATTTTATTTTCTAAATTTCATAAAAAACATACAAAAGCACAGTGCCTTTTTTGTTTGTTTGTTTGTTTATTTATTATTTTATTTTAAATATTATAAAAGAAATGCTTTAATGGTCTTAGAGCACTATTAGGACAATCAAAGAATCCGATCCATTCATCTTGACCGCTTGCTAGGTATTCATGGGCTACCATGCAACCATACGACAATATTAACCATTCGATTAGTAGCATTTAAAAATGAGGGTCAAGACAACCTACACAAAAATAGGTCTAATCAACAATTTGTTGATTAGACTTATTATGTATTATGATTTGTAATGTATCACTTTTTGGGGCAATCCCAAATATTTCTATGCCATGGATAGGATATTTGGGATTGCCCCAAAAAGTGATACATTACCATCATAAGTAAGGATGGCTATAGAAGATTAGGCCAAATTAAGGATGGATTGGCTTGCACCCAGCTCTTGGAATATTGTGCTCTACACTTAATGGACAGCTCACATCAATCGTTTAAACTGTCCATATGAACAATGCAACTCTTAGAAGAAATATACAATTTTCGATCTATGTTGGACAATTAGTGGGTGTTTCCTGACTGTGGGGCCTACCTTAATGTATGTGTTCTATATCATGCTGTCCCGCTGTTTTTACAGCTCATATTAGGGCAAAAAATGAAGGAGAACCAAATCTCAAGTGAACCAAACAGTAGGGTATTGAATTTCCACCATTAAAAATTTACTGGGAGCTACAAAAGTTTTGGATCAAGCTGATATTTGTGTTTTCCTTCATCTAGGTTGGATGGAAAATAAACATTCAAGTGGGCCATAATAATTATTTAATGGTAGGCCTTTAATGACAAGTGTTTCCTGTTATGTGGTCCACCTGCAATGTGGATCTGCTTCATTTTTGTGTTCATACCCTGAACTGAGCTAAAAAAAAAAAATGGACGGTGTAGATATACAACACATACATAAAGGTAGGCCCCACGGTTAGGGCAACACTTACTAACGTGTCACCCTGTAACAGCTAATCCGCTCACGTTTGCATGGGTCTATGAGGATTGAAAATTCCCTGAATCCCTCCCTTCAAATGGTCCAAAATACACCAGTCTTTACACATTTACAATGTATTTACGGTGGCATGAAAAACCAAACAGGCCCTAAATGTGTACTTGGACGATGGTTGGATAGTTCGAATCTCTCAGATTAGAAAAATCCAGCTATCATATCCTTTTCAGTTGATTGTGGACCGTGTTACCATCTATCCATAGATTGTACGATTGAGGATAATTTGGGATAATGGTGTTGAGAATTTTATACAGATTAATGTAATATCTGTATAATGTGGAAACCAAAAATCATTACGATCAGAACTAAGGACAGGCTGAAGCACGTCTGAAACGCTGTCCTTAAAGCGTTATTTGCCTCTACTCAAGTGGATTGAGTATGCTGATAGGTTACAGGCAAATTGCTTTTAGGATACGACAAGCCTGGTGTGGGTCTGCGTTCAGTAAACACGAAGGCCCACCAAATGGAACTCTTTTACACACTATCTGACAATATTACAATATAAAAGAAAAATCCCAAAAGAAAGAGAAGAAAGAGAAAAAAGGAGTTTGACCACTGCACTGGTCAGTTCAATTCGTCAGCCACTGGTTCAATTGAATAGTCCTAGACCACACCTCTGGTCTATTCTTCAAGCTAAGGTTCAAGCCTTGCTTTGTTGCTGGAAATTCGTATGGATTTGCTGGAGTGAGTTGAGATGGTTTGGAAACCCATCTAGACCCTCTTTTTATAGGCTATGATGGCTGGGGTTTATGGTCCAGGGAATTAAATTCCATGACCGTTTTCTAGCTGTTGGAGAAAATTAGCCGTTATATGGCTGTTGGAAACTAGCCGTTATATGGCTGTTGTGAGAGAGCTGACTAGCCATTTTATAGCTGTTGGGCTAGCCGTTTTATGACTGTTAGCAACAGTTTCTGTAATTAACTCCATAGCTGTTACACATTTGTGCAACAGCTATATTTCCAGCCTCTATATAATCAGAGGGACTCTCATTCAGTCCACTTGATTTTTGTCCAACCATCTGCCTTAGCCACTAGTCGCACCGCGACTCGCACCGGTTCGCGAAGGGAGCAACCCTCTGCGACACGATGCGCACGTGCGAAGTGCAAAGTGCGCCACTAGCGCCTCTACAGCCACACTGCCTCACATGCCCCGCCCTCGCACCGAGACCGGCCGAGAAACCGAGACCGAGAGATAGTCCGAGTCCGAGTCCGAGACCGAGACCGAGCCCGAGCCCGAGCCCGAGCCCGAGCCCGAGCGCGAGCGCGAGCGTGCGCGCGGGTGTTCCAGTGCTTCGCACTGGAACACGCAAGGTCAATAGTCCACGGACTACCAAGGTAAATATTATAATACTCCGCTGTTTTCATTTAAACCCGATTTCTTTCTCTTCTCTTTCCCATGTGGGACTATTCCCAAAATCTTGAAAAACGTGTTTTTTCAAACATTTTTTCAAATACTTTATTATAATATATTATTAAAATATATATTAAAATCAATATATTTATAACAATCCCCCACTTGATTTTATAAAATATTTTCTCGGTTAAACAATACTGCCAGAATAATCAGCTTATATGCATAAAGAAAGATATCTTTCGATTTTAATCTTCCCTTATTGTAAGTATCTCAAAACTCTATCGAAATTACTGGTAGTCGCAGCTTTGAACCAGTTATTCCTAGATAACAGAGTTGGAGAAACCACACACATATTCGCTATGTGTTTATTAGAGTTCCCACAATCTTGCTCAGCACATTTAATGGCCATGTGCTTATCCTAATTCGTGAACGATCCCGAGAGAAAAACTCCTAACTCTCATGAGAGACGGCACCATCTCTACGTTCATATAGGTGAAATCCTTCCAGTGTCTCCGTTACTTAAAACACTTGTCCTATAGACTGGATTTCATTAAGAGTTCTCAGACTCAACCCTCTTACGTAACGCTCACACTTATCTATTATGGATGGGTTTTATTATTCAGTGCTGAAAACTTTCCACATATCAGTGACTTGTTCTTACCCATTAAACCCAAAATTAGAGATTTTCTGACTTTAGGTTGGGTTACCATCACTGGTGGAACTTTGGTTGAAGAGTTTCAACCCCATCCCTCTAGATGTAGCCTTTACTACCTCTCTCGGTAGAGGTTTAGTAAAAGGATCTGCTAGGTTGTTGCTTGATTTCACATAGGAATAGCAATGATTCCATCTCGAATCAATTGTCTGACATAATCATGTCGAAGACTGATATGTCTAGATTTACCATTATAAGTGCCGCTATAGGCTCTAGCTAATGTGGCTTCACTATCACAATGTAGTGACACAGCCGATATAGGCTTTACACAGAAAGGGATTTCTAATAGAAGATCCCTTAGCCACTCAGCCTCTTTGCCTGTTGCAGCCAGGGCTATGAATTCAGACTCCATAGTCGAATGCGTTATGCAAGTCTGTTTCTTGGATCCCCAAGATACAGCTGCACCTCCTAGGGTGAATACCCACCCTGTAGTAGACTTGTTGTCCCCTGCACTCGATATCCAGCTCGCATCGGTATATCCTTCCAATACGGCAGGAAACTCTGAATAGAATAGTCTAAATCTTTGGTTGCTTTTAAGTAACCAAGGACTCTACTGATTGCATTCCAGTGTTCAGTACTGGGGTTACTAGTAAACCTACTAAGTTTACTCACAGCATATGCGATATCTGGTCTAGTGCATTGCATAGCATACATTAGACTTCCTATAGCACTTGCATATTCTAATTGTGCAACTGTTCTTCCAGTATTTTCTTTTAGCTTGATACTTGGATCAAATGGTGTTTTTGCTTCCTTTATATTTAGATGGTTAAACTTGTTTAGTATCTTCTCAATATAATGAGATTGACACAAAGCATAACCCCCACAATGTTTTTTAACTTTGATACCTAGAATGGTATCAACTTGTCCAAGATCCTTCATTTTGAATACAGAAGATAGAAACCTTTTTGTTTCAGTCACACCTTCCATTTTGTTACTTATTATTAACATGTCATCTACATATAGAAATAATAACGATATAACTACCATCTACTTTAGAGTATATGCATTTGTCAGCTACATTATGCATGAAACCATGAGATAGTATTTTGGAATCAAACTTCTCATGCCACTGTTTTGGTGCTTGTTTTAATCCATACAATGATTTGACTAATCTACATACTTTGTTTTCATTTCCTGGTAGAATGAACCCTTCAGGTTGTTCCATGTATACCTCCTCATTGAGGTCACCATTCAGGAAAGCAGTCTTTACATCCATTTGATGGATGTGAAGATGATGTATAGAAGCTAGCGCAAATAATATCCTAATGGATGTTATCCTAGCTACAGGTGAGTATGTGTCAAAATAATCTATCCCTTCTTTTTGTCTAAAACCCTTAGCTACTAGTCGAGCTTTAAAGGTTTGGATAGTCCCATCAGTGTGATATTTCTTCCTAAATACCCACTTGCAACCTATGGGTCTAGAACCTGGAGGTAAGTTTACTAGTTCCCATGTTTGATTTGATAGTATGGATTCCATTTCATCGTTTATAGCTTCTTTCCAGAAAGCTGAGTCTCTAGAAGATATAGCCTCTTTATATGATTTAGGATCATCTTCTATATTCATCACTATAGGTATTTGTCTTATAACATTTTCTCTATCTGCTTCTACTAGATGAAAAATGATACGTTGTGAGTCTATGTAGTCATCTCCTAGACTCTTCTCTATTCTTGTTCTTTGACTCCTACGAGGTTCAATAGGAGCTTCTACTATCTGTGGGGCTATGCTATCTTGTTCTCTATTAGGAGATTGGATGTCATTATCCTTAGACTCCAAGGATAGTGAGTTCTCAAAGAACTCAACGTCTCTTGATTCTATTATTGTATTAGACTCCATGTCTAGAAGTCTATAAGCTTTACTGTTTTGTGCATACCCTACGAAGGCACACTTAATAGCTCTTGGTCCTAACTTAGTTCTTTTTGGGTCAGGGGTTCTACAATATGCAAGACACCCCCACACTTTAAGATATCCTAGGTTAGGTTTTCTTCCTCTCCATGTTTCATATGGAGATATTCTATATTTTTTAGACGGAATTCTGTTTATAATATGGCATGCTGCAAGCAGTGCCTCACCCCATAGATTTAGTGGCAACTTTGCTCTTATCAGCATTGAGTTGACCATTTCTACTAATGTTCTATTCTTTCTTTCAGCTATTCCGTTTTGTTGAGGTGTGTATGGCGCTGTACATTGATGTATCAGTCCATGTTCTTCACAGAAGTTATCGAATTCATTGGAGAAGTATTCTCCTCCTCTATCGCTACGGAGAATTTTAATCTTCTTATTTAGTTGATTCTCTACTTCTGCTTTATATACTTTAAACATGTTCAATGCTTCATCTTTGCTCTTTAATAGGTACACATACACATATCTAGAGCAATCATCTATAAAGGTTATGAAGTACCGTTTACCTCCACGAGTAAGAATGCCGTTTAACTCACAGATATCACTGTGCACAAGATCCAATATTTGAGACGATCTTTCAACACTTGGAAAAGGTTTCTTCGTCATTTTGGATCGTATGCACACTTCACATTTTTCGGTTTCATTATCTGTGTATGAGATTAAACCATTCTTAGCCATGAACTTCAAGGTACTATACCCTATATGGGCTAGTCTATCATGCCACAGTCCAGAGGATTCAACCATATACGCAGAAGTGCTACTTTCATTCAGAGAAAACTTAACCATTCCGTTACAAGCATATCCCTTCCCGACAAAATTCCCATTCTTGGACAGGATCAGTTTTCCTGACTCGTACACCACCCTTATTCCTGGTTTACCCAGAAGGTCCCCAGAAACTAAGTTTCGCCTCATGTCTGGAACGTGCAGTACATTGGTCAGAATCACTTTCTTCCCAGATGTGAATATCAGTTCGACAGTTCCTTTGCCGACGACCTTTGATCGGACTTCATTGCCCATTTGGACTTCTTGACCATCGGTCAATTCCTCATAGGTTTTGAAGGCTGATTTGTCGTAGCACACATGTACTGTAGCGGCAGTATCATACCACCAACCTGGAACTTTGCCTTGGATGGTATTCACCTCAGTGATCATAGCCACTATATCGCCTTCTTCTACTGCACTTGCCTCTTGTTTAGACTTGCGATATCGGCATACTCGAGCATAGTGCCCGGTTTTTCCACAGACATGGCATGGGCCTTTGAACTTTCCGTTCTTCTTTTGGGTGTTTTTCTTGAATTTCCTTTATTGGGTTTCAGGGAATTGTCCTTCTCGGAATGTTTGTTATTAGAGTTCTCTACTGCATGAACCTTGGACGAGGCATTCCCGTTATCATTCTTTCTGTCGCGGTTACGGGATTCTTCCTCAATTCTGAGATGTTTCTGGATTTGTTCCAGTGTGTAGTCCTCAGTTTTATGCAGCAACTTCTTTCTATAGTCTTTCCACATCGGTGGCAATTTGGCAATTATAGCCCCGACTTGGAATGATTCAGGAAGATCTATCTTTATCGCTTTGATTTTGTTTACTATTAGCTGCAATTCTTGGATTTGGGGCAGCAGCGGTTTATTATCTACCATGTTGAAGTCGAAATACCTGGCGATGAGAAACTTGTTGGTACCTTCTTCTTCAGCTTTGTATTTGAACTCTAGAGCAGTCCAGATCTCCTTTGCTGATGACGTCTGTTGGTACAGATCGTACAGTCGGTCGGAGAGAGCGTTCAGAATGTGTCCTCGACACAAGAGTTCATCTTCGGCTCGTTTGGTGCGGGCGGCCACCTGTTCAGGTGTGTCGTCGTCGGTTGCTTCAGGTAGTGCTTGCAAATTTGGATCTAGTATGTAGTAGATCCTTAGCGCCGTTAGGAGAAATTTTAGCTTGTCTTGCCATCTCGTAAAATTGGTTCCATCGAACCGATCAAGACGTATCAAGTCCTGATTCATCAGCTTGATGGATGAAACACTGTCGGCTTCCATTACAGAAATAACGCTTTAAGATTGTTGAGAATTTTATACAGATTAATGTAATATCTGTATAATATGGAAACCAAAAATCACTACGATCAGAACTAAGGACAGGCTGAAGCACGTCTGAAACGCTGTCCTTAAAGCGTTATTTGCCCCTACTCAAGTGGATTGAGTATGCTGATAGGTTACAGGCAAATTGCTTCTAGGATACGACAAGCCTGGTGTGGGTCTGCGTTCAGCAAACACGAAGGCCCACCAAATGGAACTCTTTTACACACTATCTGGCAATATTACAAATAAAAGAAAAATCCCAAAAGAAAGAGAAGAAAGAGAAAAAAGGAGTTTGACCACTGCACTGGTCAGTTCAATTCGTCAGCCACTGGTTCAGTTGAACAGTCCTAGACCACACCTCTGGTCTATTCTTCAAGCTAAGGTTCAAGCCTTGCTTTGTTGTTGGAAATTCGTATGGATTTGCTGGAGTGAGTTGAGATGGTTTGGAAACCCATCTAGACCCTCTTTTTATAGGCTATGATGGCTGGGGTTTATGGTCCAGGGAATTAAATTCCATGACCGTTTTCTAGCTGTTGGAGAAAATAGCCGTTATATGGCTGTTGGAAACTAGCCGTTATATGGCTGTTGTGAGAGAGCTGACTAGCCATTTTATAGCTGTTGGGCTAGCCGTTTTATGACTGTTAGCAACAGTTTCTGTAATTAACTCCATAGCTGTTACACATTTGTGCAACAGCTATATTTCCAGCCTCTATATAATCAGAGGGACTCTCATTCAGTCCACTTGATTTTCGTCCAACCATCTGCCTTAGCCACTAGTCGCTCGCACCTGTCTCGCTCCGGTTCGCGAAGGGAGCGACCTCTGCGACACGATGCGCACGTGCGAAGTGCAAAGTGCGCCACTAGCGCCTCTACAGCCACACTGCCTCACATGCCCACGCCCTCGCACCGAGCCCGAGCCCGAGCCCGAGACCGAGACCGAGACCGAGACCGAGTCGAGTCCGAGAGCCGGAGCCCGAGCCCGAGCCCGAGCGCGAGCGCGAGCGCGCGCGCGGGTGTTCCAGTGCTTCGCACTGGAACACGCAAGGTCATAGTCCACGGACTACCAAGGTAAATATTATAATACTCCGCTGTTTTCATTTAAACCCGATTTCTTTCTCTTCTCTTTCCCATGTGGGACTATTCCCAAAATCTTGAAAAACGTGTTTTTTCAAACATTTTTTCAAATACTTTATTATAATATATTATTAAAATATATATTAAAATCAATATATTTATAACAAATGGCCCATCTAAGGGGTACACAACAGGTCAATATATAATCCAGATTACTGAACCATGTATGTCACAAATATGCTAGAGTGGCCCACAAGTAGAATTCTCAAGCCATGCATCATGCGCTGACCATGCCATATAAATGCTCCACTGCCTCAAGATGTACTCTAGCCTCAAAACTGTATGTTTGTCTAGTTAGTTGTGCCCACAGCTAGTGAACCCCACCAGATTCTTGGGCTGGAAAATCTATGTTGGATCCCATGGTCATCAACGATTTCATTCTCCTCTTAGGAAAGATGAAACGGTTCTTCTGTCCGTGATAAACAATGGATTGCCCTTATTTACACTTATTTTCAATGCGGCTATGTGGACTACTAAAAAGTCATCATGTGTTGATATTATGGATTCAATGTTGGTAAATTTGTACTCGCGTCTAAAGATATCTTTCACTGCTCTTTTTTTAGTAATATATACGTTTTCTGTTATTAATACGGTGACATAGAACTGTACACATGATTTTAGTAGATCAAAACATCGGGTACCATGTGGTCATGATTCATGTGGCAATTGAACGAGGCAGCGTACACAACTTGTCTATAAAAGACTTATCAAGGCAAGAATTCTATAACAAATTTAGATATAGTACATTTGGAAAGGCTATCTCTCACAATCCTTTCAAAATGGGAGATTTTCAGAGAAATGTTTAGAGCACTCGTGACAATTACGAAAATTCCATACATCGGAGGATCATACTAATATCTGAGCGAATAGATATCAATGGAATGGACCCATATTGAAACATGACCGAAATTAAGAGAAAGGGAGATCTGATTATGATTATTTTGATTCCATTAGTTCCACAGTCAGAAAAGACAAAAGGTGGAGATAGTTCGAATCGAGACGGTTCTTAATGCAATTATGTTCGAAAGGTCTCCAATAAGGGAGTATCTACGTAAAAGTGGAGACCTGAAAATCAACAATTTTAGATTTACACGGACTCTTTATGAAAATACTATAAGTCATAAATGCAAAGGATCTTGAACTATCAAGGAAATCCAGTGAGGGTTTTTGCCACCTTGACAACTTATAAAAGAAGTATGCGATGACGAGCTCAAGGCCGACGTCAAACACAATTTATCTTCTTTTACATTTATCTTAACATAGCTTAGTTTTAACATGCATAAATCGTTACTATATGACAACATCACTACAGTACCGTAAGATTAGCATAAACATCTGTGACCCTTAGTTATTGGATCCTAATCAACCGAGTCCTCCTATTGACCATTTGCTCGAATCGTTTGTTCACATGGATAGATTAATATTTATCTTTTTAATTGTCTCTAGTTATTTTTACTTTGTTGATTATAATGAACCATGTCTACATATTAATAAAATTGACATTGTTTTAGTATTTTTTAATTAATTTATTCATTTCTTTTAAGTAAAATATTAGTCGCAAGTAGTTGTAAAAGAAGAGTCTTTAACGCAAGTAAAAAAGAATTCTTTAGGAAGGACTCACTCCTACCATTTCGCAAACCGCTTGATCAATGATTACAACTTATGATTGATATGGTAATTGGATTTTTGAATTCAATCTTACTTGGTCATTTCTACGCAAGATCACCAACGTTCAATCAAACACTGAGTCAAATATAACTTTGGCACGCTCATAGTGTTTAACTGCACACGTAAACCGAATACCTGCATTTGATCACACATATGACTTTATTTTGAATTGACAAACAAATGGTAGAAAATTTCTCACCACAAAAACAGATAATCCTTCAATCTTTTAATCTACATCGCACCCTTTGTTGGAGTAATTTAGTTGAATTAAATAGACTATTAAAATCGAGAACCAAAAAAGGAAAATAAAATTTTGAGAAAGAAGAACTTATAGAATTGAGTCGAGGTGTGACTGAGTCACTCGGCTTGAAATCGAATTTGCTCTCCTTGGACAGCGTCCCAAGTGCAACAAGTTTCCAGAGCAATCGACCTCCAGGATACAACGACTATGACCCGGTCCCAGCGGTGCACTCACTGTACGCGGGCTCGAACTACTTGCAGTTTAATCCAAAAGTGCTCAGTTGACTCAGCGATGAATTCAGTAAAATTCTTAAACCAAATCAGAGAGAGTTTTATAAGAGAGATAATAATTTTTTCGTATTTTGAAACTGGAATCGGAAGTTTTTAATAAACTCCGAAGTGGTGTATAAACACCTTTTACAAAAGGTTAGATCCGTTGGGTTTAAACCATTAGGTGCGACCAACCGGAAGAGAAACATCTCTCTGATTTAAAACGAAAAGACGCAAGTGCGAATACACTCTTGCAAATAAAGTCCCGCGAGTACCCATACTCACACACCCACGCGAGTACACTCACACCGCACCCGCACCCGCGCCCAGCCCGTTGCGTCGCGTTGCGCACAGAAACTCAGCACGGCTCGGTTCGGCGCTCGCGTGTGTGGTCAATGACATAGATTAGATCTATTGGCATAGCCCCCCTACAGGACCAAATTCACATGCCCCCTGAAAGGGGCACAAGCCTTAGGTAAAAAGACTATCTTATATACAAGATAATTTACTTTGTCAAATCCGATGTGAGACAAAACCCACAACACAAAAGTACCAAAACTTTTTAAATGTGGAGGGAAATCACTGCAAATTTGAAAATTCAAATTTTAATATTATTTTAAAACAAAATATAACACCATTGTGATAGATGGTTGGATATTGCATGTTGGCCTGTGTGGGCATGTGCATTAGCTAACTGGTACACCTATTACACGTCAGCGAAGCTTTTTACAACTATATATTTGTATTTCAAAATTAATTTATATTTTAAATTAAGATTTCCAATAATATCACCTAAAAAAGTTCAAATATTAGGGAACCTCCCAAGACAAGAAATTCCGGAGAACGTGACTTGTCGCAATGTTTCTGATACATGAACAATGACTTTTTAAGGAGGAATGATTTCATCCTCTATTTCAGTGCAAGCGCAACTACCAAACAGTCATCCATCTTGATTGGACCACTCTGCCATTCACGAACAACCACACAAATCATATATTGTGTGGGGTCCATCAGCTAAAGTGGCAACTCCGATTTCCACGCTGTTTCAAGGAAAAAAGACAAAAAGATTATAAAAAGAAACCAATCATAACACACAAATGAAGATTCCGATCTGTTCCCGCACGTGAATCCACCTGTATTTTACGCGCATGCATGTAGCCGGACTGAAAGTCACGAGAGCTTTTCTCTTGTTTCTCAACTTCCAATATCTTTTGTATTCATGGCTGTACATTCCAAGTACTTTGTGTATTTACCATTTCAAACAGACCAAATCCATGCGTTAGGTACTATTCCTACCAGGACTTAGACCCAGCTGGAGACGGACGGTCTCGGCAGGGGACGCGGATTGCGTCCTACCCCCGCCGGGACGGCAATCCGTCCGGGCAGGGATGTGCGGGGTCCACAGTTATGTAAGTGTTTTATCCACGCCGTTAATCTTTTTTAACAGATCATTTTAATATTTGAACCAAAGAATTAGTTAGGTCCACATCTCCATTGGACCACACCAAAGGAAGCTGCAGTGATAATGAAACCCACCGTTGAAACCTTTATAAGGGCCACTGTGATGTTTTTTTACCATCCAAACTATTTATAAGGTCGTGTAAACGTGGATGAAGTGAAAAAACAAATATCAGCTTGATCCGAAACTTCTCCAGCTCCTAAGAAGTTTTTAATGATGGAAGTTCAATCCCTACTTTGTAGTCCACTGGAGATGTGGACCTATCTCATTTTTTGATTCATATATTAAAATGATCTGTAAAAAGAGATTAACGGTGTGGATAAAATACTTACATAACTGTGGACCCCACAGAGCCTTGCCCGGACGGATTATCGCCCGGCGGGGGTAGGACACAATCCGCGTCCCTTGGTAGGGGTTCTTTGGCCCCACCATGATGTATGTGTTTTATCCGTGCCGTCCATCCATTTCAACAGATCATTTTAGGGCATGAGGCCAAAAGGGAGGCAGGTAGAAGGCTTGAGTGGACCACACCACAAAAAGTAATGGCGACTAAGACGTGCTTGCTTACCATTGAAACATTCCTAAGGTTCATCATGATGTTTATTTACCATCCAACCTGTTCATAAGATCAGACAAACCTGGATGAAGGGAAAATTAAATATCAGTTTGATCTAAAACCTCTGGCTGTCAAGAGGTTTTCAACAGTAGGCATACCATCCCCACTATTTCCTATGATGTGGTCCACTTGAGTTTTAGATCTACCTCATCATTTATGGGCTCATGTCCTAAAGTGATATGTTAAAATGGATGGACATGTGGATAAAATACATATATACATCAAAGTGGGCCCACAGAGCCCCTGCCTAGACCAACTATTGGAGTACTCCACATTTGTATCCTCAGAATTTTCAGTTTGTGCAGGTGGGGCCAGCCATTGTACAGTGGCATAAACCATTCATCATATGGGCCTCACTGTGGCCGAAACATGCCTGAGGGTGCAATGTGTCTGATCTGGTCAAAGGCAGCCCCGGACCCAAACCCAACCTTTCAAAATTGATGTTGCATTATGGGCAAAATAAGCAGAACTCATTTATTTAATGGGTTGAGTGTGCGCATACAAGGATCCAGACTCAACCTATGAGATTCCTAGGTTGGGTTTGAGTTGAGACAAAGCACTCCTACAGTAGTTGTTACGTGATTGATGGCTCAGATCTCAAAGTATGATTTGGTGACATGTGTGTTCAGTACATGGGAGTGTCTGGTTTTTCAATTACAATGCGAATTGGCTAGACATGGGTAATGGTTACTTACTCCTGCAATGTGCAGTGACACCACTTATAGTTGACTGCGGTGATGAGTTTGCAACCATTGTTTGTTTTACCAAGAGATCTCGATAAAAATTATAATTATATAATGCAACAATATGATAGTTATAATTATTACTACTTTTTTTTTGTTTTTTTTTTTTTTAATTGTGTGTTGGACTCTCAATTTACAACCACCAATTTTTATTTAAGCAAATACTTTGAAATGATAATGATAACTCATTTACTTTCATCACATGGAAAATTGGAAACCAAACATAACATTAGCATACCTTGGAGAGCTGGACACGAACCAAGCAAGCTCAGTTAATTCGCTCGAGTTGGCTCGGATAAACTCAACTAGGGTCAGATCGAAAGTTGGATTTGGGCTGAACTGAGCTATTTTATTGAATTCGAAAATATTTAGAGCTAAGCTCGAGCTTGAAGATCGAGTTGAACTCGACTCTGTTCGCATTGGCTTGACCCGGCTCAATTTTAAATACTTTAAATCTATATAATATATAAAAAATTATAAATACTCTAAAACCCCTACTAGAGCCGGAGGCTCCTTTTTCATTTTTTTCCCCTAATCAACTTGAAAGCTCGAACTCAAACTCGGCTCAAGTTGAACCAAGCTACTGATCAAATTGAACTGAGCTGGTCAGTATGGCTCAATGACCGAACCGCGATAAACTCGAGCCAATGCCAATGTAAGTTGCTGGCTGAAATGAGCTGGGCCATGCCAAGCTCGAGTTAATTCAGCTCAATGTCTAGCTCTAATTCCTTAGAACAAGTAATTTTCCTTTTTCTGTTCGATGGAATAAGTGAGGAATGATCTCGTACATATGTTGCTTGAACTTTCACATTCATTCATTTAATTCCCACCAAGGTGTCACATGCAAGCACAACCAATTTCATCAACTTTTGCATCCACCTACAAATTGACTAATTATGGTCTATCAATTCTCTTTTAGTAAAATATAGTAATTATACGCAGCTCACAATTCCAACTTTTCCTCGAGTAAATTACAACTTTCTAAGTTTTGACTGCGTTGAGCTAGGTCTGGTCTAAGTCAAGTTTATTTTACAATGACCTGATTAAAAATGGTTCTAGTTTGAGTTGATTTTTGGAGGCCTTAGACCTGACCTGTTTAATAAATGGGCTGGGATTTTGGACCTAGACCTACTCAATGTATCCAAAATTTTCTTTCTAATTCATTAAACTTTTAGTTGGGACTATTAATAGTTTATTAAGCAAGTTAGACTCATTTGTATTTCATAATTCCTGACATTCAATAGTTAGATGATGGGCCCAAAGTAATAAAAATTGAAGATGCTTGTTTATTTGTCAAATTTTATAAGTTGAATGTTGAATATTATTGTGTTGAATGTGGAACAATGATGTAATATTTCTTCTCTTCAGGGCCATCCATGGAAGTGTTGGGGTGGTTTGGTTATGAAGACATTAGCTTTATTATCTACACACTTTGGACCCATTGATCAACGTTCTTGAACACCAAACTGTAGGGCCCACTTGTATCAAGAGAAGAAATTAAAGAAAGGATATGTGGGTCATATACTTAATTCCTCATCAAATCAACTGATCAATGCCATTCTTTCTAGAATCAAGAGCACGGCCCACAAGAGCAGGCGAGACGACAGGGAACTATTAATGTGGATGGAAGGTGTGTTTCACATGGCTGCGGCTTATGCGGGATCGATGTACCGAGATTTGATTGGTGAGGGCAATATGCTATCAGAGATGCGCTGGGTTTATTAAAGGCTTGTCAGCCGAGTACGTACGCAGGAGTCATCTTTGGCATTGTACGACCCCACCAATCGAATCTGGCCACGTCATTTGAAAGGTAGGTGGAGACGGACGCTGTTTGGCTACTTACGTGACGCTGGGTTGCGGATCGCGTCCTACCCTGCCCGTCTCCCGCTGAGAACGTACGGGGCAGCAGTTTTGAGTAGCCACAGTAATGTTAATGTATGGGACTTATTCACATGGTCCATCTATTTTTTCCTATCATTTTAGGGTTTAAGAAGGAAATTAGTTATATCCAAGGCTCAAGTGGACCACACCACAGGGTGATAATTATTCTCACCATTAAAACCTTTCTAGGCCCACACTGATGTTTATTTGCCATCCAACCTATTCATAAAGTTACATAGACCTCCGTTAATAGAAAATATAAATATCAACTCCATCCAAAACTTCTATGACCCTAAGAAGTTTTCAACTGTAAGAGTTTAATCTCCGTTATATAATCCACCAACAGAAAACTCATGTTTATTGTAATGTAATTGTCTTTCACGTGGGAGGAAAATAAGAAATCCGGATCCTCTACTTAGCCCAATAATTTTTCTGCACTGGCAAGCTGAGGATGAATTCAAGTAAAATATATCATGTTGGCCCCGGTATCCATCAACCTCAGTGAATATGGGGATCCACCGAAGCCGCATGGGAAACGGCTAATCACCCTACCACTAGCCAATGGCTAGTAGTCGGTGCTCTGTAGGCCTCACTATGATGCGTGTTTCATCCCTACCATCCACCCATTCTTCCATATCATTTTATTGCATGAGTCACAAAATGAGGTTGATCCAAATCTCAAGTGGACTGCACAATGTTCACAAAATGTTCATCCAAGTCTGTATGACCTAATCAACAGGTTAGATGTCAAATAACCATTACAGTGGGCCCTAGGAGGTTTTTAATAGTGGACATTCAATCACAACTATTTTCCAATGGTGTGGTCCACCCGAAATTTAGATCTATCTCATTTATGGGATTAAGCCCTAAAATTATCTTTTAAAATGGATAGACAGCGTGGATAACAAACATACATTATGGTGGCTCCATATAGCATCGACCACTAGCCACCTGGCTGGAGGCAACATGACTAGCTAAACAACGTCTAGCCGCACGGCGGCCATATACAGTTTCTAGGCCCATGGTTCATCTTCTAACTCTCACAGTGGTGGTCATTTTAAACAGTTTCGTGGCCATGGAGGACACCACCGAAACAGTGGACCTGATCATGGCTGTCGTTATTACAATCCCCGTTGCCAGATCTGCAAAACTGAGGGCCATACTACTGATCGTTGTCGAAATCGATATGATTGGGTTGATGCTCAGCTTGCTGAAGCTTTCACTACTGATTGCTCTCTTTCAACCGAAGCCGAGTTTGATTGGTACATGGATACGGGTGCCTCAGCACATATGACCCTTCATTTGGGTAAACTGGATATATTAGAACCATATTCTGGTAAGAATTGTATACTAGTAGGCAATGGAGCCTCTCTTCCAATTACCCACACTGGTAGTGTCTACCCCTCTCAAAATATTTAACTGTTAGATGTGTTTGTTGTTCCTCGCCTTACCAAAAATCTTTTATCCATTAGTAAATTAACTACTGATTTTTCATTCACTGTTATATTTACTAATGATCAGTTTATTGTACAGAACTGAATAACAGGAAGGGCGGTGGCAACCGGTAAACGAGAAGGTGGTCTTTATGTGCTGGAACGCGGAAATCAAGCTTTTATTTCTGTTCTTGCTAAAAAATCTCTACGTGCCTCATTTGATTTATGGCATGCTAGACTTGGACATGTTAATCATTCCGTTATATCTTTATTGAATAAAAAAGGCCATTTATATCTTACCACTTTGCTTCCCACTCCGCATATGTGCTCTACATGTCAGTTAGCAAAAAGTCATCGATTGCCTTTTTCTTCTAACGTTAGTAGATCTAATTATATGCTTGGCCTAATACATTGTGATATTTGGGGTCCATCCCCTGTTAAATCAAATGTGGATTTTATCTATTATGTGTTATTTATAGATGACCACTCACGTTTCACATGGCTTTACCCCATGAAGCTTAAGTCTGATTTCTTTGATATTTTCCTCCACTTCCAACGATTTATGGAAAATGAGCTCTCAGCAAAAATAATTAAAATTTTTTCAAAGTGACGGTAGAGCCGAATTCACCAGTATTCGATTTCAATCTCATATTTAGGACAATGACATTCATCATAAAATGTTATGTCCTTATACTCCTTCCCAGAATGGACGTGCATAACGCAAACACCGTCATGTGACTGAAACCGGTCTTGCGCTTCTCTTTCATTCCCATGTTTTCCCTCGCCTTTGGGTTGATGCTTTCAACACTGCCATTTACATTATCAACCGGTTGCTTATGCCAATCATTGGCGGTATTTCACCTTTTGAGGT
This sequence comes from Magnolia officinalis, assembly GCA_021015155.1. Taxonomy (NCBI): domain Eukaryota; kingdom Viridiplantae; phylum Streptophyta; class Magnoliopsida; order Magnoliales; family Magnoliaceae; genus Magnolia; species Magnolia officinalis. The sequence continues at coordinate 102,335,015 of JAJHSJ010000003.1, forward strand.
TCTGTATGGTAAGTTTCCTAATCATGAGCATTTTCATCTATTCGGCTGTCGGGTATATCCTTGTTTATGTGATTATATTTCTAATAAATTTGCTCAGCGTAGTTTGTCTTGCATCTTTATTGGTTACCGTTAATCTCATAAGGGCTTCCGTTGCTTAGACACCGCTACTTCTCGTATTTACATTACTCGGCATGCTCAATTTGATGAGTCTTTCTTTCCATTTTTAGACTCTTCACGTGCACATCCCCCTTCGGAGTTGATCATCTCTGATTTTTTTAGAGCCATGCACTTCCATTTCTACCCCTCTGGCTCCATCCCCTGTGCCCACTATTACACGGCCCCTTGCAGACCCTTGTACAATCTGTCATTATTTTCTTGTTTCTGAGTCCATGCAGGTTTTTAGCCCATCCTCCTCTACTTTGGATTCTACTGCACGTGAGCCTCGTAATTCCTCAGGCTCTGGAGCTCTCTCCACTGGATCTGCTCCATCCTCCTCAGTGTCTAATCCAGCTCCACCGCTCGTCACTCTATGGTCACTCGAGCTCGAGATGGGATCTTCAAGCCCAAGCATTCGGATCTTTTTAGCACTGTGCAACCTCCGACCATTCTACATGCCTTGCTCAGTACTTTCGAGCACAAAGGATTTCTCTCTGCGGCTAAGGATCCTGCATGGCTTACCACTATAGATGCAGAAATTGTAGCGCTACTCAAGAATGATACTTGGGTTCTTGTTCCTCGGCCGCACAATACAAATATTGTGGGCTCCAAATGGGTTTTCAGGACCAAATATCATTCTGATGGCTCCATTGATCGCTTCAAGGTTCGCCTAGTTGCTAGGGGCTACACACAGCTTCCCGAACTTGACTACACCGACACCTTTAGTCCCGTGCTCAAAGCTTCCACCGTCAGGGTTGTTCTCTCTCTAGCCATGTGTAATCGCTGGCCCTTACGTCAACTTGACGTCAAGAATGTCTTTCTTAATGGTGTTCTTTGTGAAGATGTTTATATGGAACAACCTCCTGACTATGTTGATCCTCGACATCCTCTTCATGTGTGCAAATTAAAAAAAGGCTCTCTATGGCTTGAAACAAGTTTCGCGGGCTTGGTTTCACCTTTCAATACATTTCTCTCACAACTTGGATTCTCTTGCAGCCGTGCTGATATGTCCCTCTTTGTCTTCAGTAGGAAACCTGATCTCATCTACTTGTTGCTCTATGTTGATGACATCATTGTTACAAGGAATAATTCAGCGCTTTTCAACCGATTCATTCAGCGGCTGCACGTGGAATTTGCCCTCACGGACTTAGGCTCCTTGAGCTATTTCTTGGCCTTGAGGTTTCCTCTATTCTGGATGGACTCTTTCTCAGTCAAACAAAGTATGCTCATAACATTTTTGCTTGTGCTCAATTACTTAACAGTAAGTCTATTGCTACACCAATGGTTGTGTCTCAGCGCCTCTCCTCTGACGGTGCACCCTTCTCGGATCCCACTCTTTATCGCTCTTTAGTTGGTGTCTTACAGTATTTGACCATCACGCGCCCTGATCTTACTCAGTCTGTCAATTCCGTCAGTCAATTTCTTCATGCTCCAACTAAAGAACATTTCCAAACCGTCAAGCGTATCCTGCGCTATGTCAAAGGATCCTCCTCCATTGACTCATGGGATCCTCCTTGATTGTATGAGATGTTACACAAATCTGTTTTGATTATTACCATTTATTGTAGATACTATAGCTGTGTAATCAAATTGTACAATTGTAAAATATTATAAATAGATATACTCACCCACATGAAATGGTGTGGTGATTTGCAAACCCTTTCACGCTTACACTCACAACACAATAGGTGTTTGAACCCATGACCTAAGTTGTCTGTACGTAAGTTCACCCACCATCATCAAATGGACGGCTCTCCCAAGGAGAGTTACTTGAGACTCTGGCAGCGAATGGTGCATGATATGCCTGTAGCCACAGTCGCAAAATAAGATTGGCTGAACATTCCTAACCCGTGATTCGTGGAAGCTTATTTGTTGAAATAGGGCCCTTGTATTTTTTTTCTTCATTTCTAACCGTCCAATAAATGTCCACTAACCTGATAGATAGGTTATCAGATGGTCTTAATTTTTTGGTATCTGATACATCTAAACTGGGGCTCATAATTTAGACGGTTTAATTTGAATTAATTGCACGCCAAGTATGCAATTTCTAAAGAGTTTCTAAGTGCCAGTGTATCACCATCACAGTCTGTCAGAGTATCATAATTTTTCTCCTTGGCCAGCGGATGGGGAAAAAAGCACGTACATTAAAACTCGGTGAGTAGGTGGAGATTCCAGATACAGTGCATAGGTAGCGTAGCATGTCGTGTTCTTCGCCACGTGTTACCTGAGATTTGCGCGTGACGGGAATGAGAGGACAGGATTGTTACACGTCAGGACGATGTGGAATCAGAGTTGATGCTGAGGAGGGGGCCGTCGGGAGACCGCAATGAAGGGATTGTCTACAAACCGTCGTATAGTGTGACGAGAAGGGAAACGGATTGGCTACTCCCCTTGACACCAGCCAATGGCTGATGGTCGGTGCTCTGTGGGGCCCAACATAATGTATCTGTTTCATCCATGCCGTCCATCTATTCTTACAGATTATTTTACGTTCTGAGACCAAAAACGAGGTATATCTCAATCTCAATTGGACCACATTACAGGAAACAGTTTTGAATGAGAGTCTACCATTAAAAACATTTCGTGGGCCATAAAAGTTTTGGATCAAGCTGATTTTTGTTTTGTCCCTTTATCTGGGCCTGTATGACCTAATCAACAGATTGGATGTCAAATAAACAGTACAGTGGGCCTTAGGAGTATTTTAATGGTGGATATCCAATCACTATTGTTTTCAAGTGGTGTGATCCACCTAAGATTTTTATACTTCTCATTGTTAGCATCAAGCTAAAATGACCTTTAAAAATGGATGAATGGAATGGATGAAACACATACATCATGGTGGGGCCCACAGAGCACAGAGCACCGACCACCAGCCCCGGGGCTAGTGTCAGGGGGAGTAGCCAATCCGTTTCCGACGAGAAGACCTCAAAGGCGATCGGACGGTCTAGAATCGTTCTTCTGCACGATTAAGACTTTCTTGATAGCGACGTCATACCGAAATTCAAAAGGTGGATCGATAATAACTAAACGGTCAGGAATCGCATGCAACACCTGTTTTAGAAGTGCTTAAAGCGACCAAGCTTTGGGGTCCACCATATATGCATGTTGTATGGGGCGCGGTTGAGGCCAGTCCGGATAACAACTTGGTAGCTGAGTCACTGACCAAGGGTCCCACCTCAATGCATGTGTTGCATATCCACTCTCTAGCAGATACAAGATCTTAGGTGGGCCAAAGTACCTCTATTTCATTTATGGCCCACGCCCACGCCTTTCTCTTCACAAATGTTTGTATGATTTTATTAACTTATTAACAGACTAATATTAATAAGCGTAACTCTCAATCCTAAGAAGTTTTTAATTGTGGTGTGGTTCACTTTCGATTCCTATCTGCTTTAATTTTGGGCCCATGCACTAAAATGAGGTAACAAAAATAAATGAACAGCTAGGCTATACAACACATATGGAACGCATATCGAAGTGGGGTCCATTGTTAGGGACTCACCAACTAAGCTGATACCACCAACTCACCTAAACGCAGTGTGCCGTGTAATGTAAATTCCACTCACCTTTATGTAGACGGAAACAGGTTGGCTACTCATTGGCTGGTGGTCCGTGCTATGTGGGCCCCACCATGATGTATGTGTTTCATCCATGCTGTCCATCTAATTTTCTAGATCATTTCATGACATGAGATCGAAAATGAGGTAAACGTAAATCCCATTCACAAGTGGACCACATTACAGGAAACAATGTTGAATGAACGTCGGCCATTAAAAACATTTTGGGGCCATAAAAGTTTTGGATCAAGCTGATCTTTGGTTTTTCCCTTCATCTGGGTCTGTATGACCTAATCAAAAGATTGGATGTCAAACAAACAATATAGTGGGCCTTACGAGGATTTTATTGGTGGATATCCAATCACTATTGTTTTCCTGTGGTGTGGTCCACCTAAGATTTATATCCCTCTCATTTGTGATATGTACTCTAAAATGATCTTTAAAAATGGATGAGCGGAATGGATGAAACACAACCATCATGGTGGGGCCCACAGAGCACCGACCACCAGCCACCGCGCTGGTGGCAGGGGGAGTAGCCAATCCGTTTCCGTAGTAGACCATGTAGACCGTACGTTTAAAAAGATAAGTCCGATTAAAATCTCATGTGGGCTGCACTAATGGGATAGATGGAAAATTACTCCCAAAACCGCTAAGTTCACCCCGTGTGTCCTGATTGAGTTTTGTGTCCGAAAGTTTTTTGCATCTTATTTTCATTCTGATGATTTAGAGCTGATTAATGGACTTGATGGAAGATACACACAATGGTGTCCTCACACACAAACTAATGGTTGGCATTGCATATCGACTATTCCATTTGGTGTGGCCCATATGAACTGTGGATGTATTAGATTTTTGGCATTAGCACTCAGCATTGAAGACTGAATCAGATAGATGGAATGGATTGTACATATACAACACGGTGGACCCCACAGATTTGGGTGTTGGTAAAACAAGTGTGGCAGAGAATTCGCACTCTGGAATATTTTCTATTGAGAAATTTACGGCTGTGGACCCCACCTTTTATCCAGCGGTTTTTAACGCACTTGGGCCTCCTCGTACGGAGATAGAATTTCAGGACGAAAATACCCCTGCCTTCCTTTCGAAGACGAGCGCTGACGCTCCTCCAACTGAGAGTTGCACGAACGGCTCAAAAGAGATCAAAGTTACATGTCCTCACAACTATGTGTTTATTATATCGACAACGTTCATCCATATTTCGAGATCATTTCGGAGCATTATCCCAAAAAAAAAATCATATCCAAAGATCAATTGGACCACACCACAAAGAGCAGTGGGAAAATTGATTTTCACCCTTAAAATTTTTGTAGGGCCCACCATGACATTTATTTTCCATCCAATCTATTCATAATGTCACAAAGGTCTGGATGAAGAGGAAAAACAAATTTCATAATGATCCAAAACTTCTTTAACCCCTAAAAGGGTTTCAATGGTATACGTTCAACTCCCCACTGCCTTTTACAGTGTGGTCCACTTGATACTTAGATCTATCTTATTTTTCGTTTCAAGACTTAATATGAGCTCGCCAAATAGATGAACGGTTTGGATATAATACAAACCTCATGATGGACCCACAAAAGCAATTAAGAAAAAGAAAAAAAAAAAACACACACGCACATATATATATATATATATATATATATATATATATTATATATATATATATATATATATATATATATATATATACCGGGAGAACTTTTTCTTCCTTACATTTTTCTCTAATACATAATTATGTAAATATGTATATATAAGTATATAAAAATATTTTTCTATCTTTAATTCATTTCTTTGTCTGAGTTTTTAACAAGCATATCTCCTAAATTAGAATGATTTTTTTTTTTTTTTTTTTTTTTTTTTTTTTTACACACGCCCACACACCCCCACACACTCACATTAGTGAAATTTCACCACCTATGGATACTCGAATGCTTGACCGGGTGTTGAAACTCCTAAGGGCCCATTTGGCCGGGTGGATTGGAAGGGATTTAATGGTATTAGGGTGGATGGCATGGATTTCTAGGTAATGATGGTGTTATCAGTGGATTGTCTTGAGATCCATGAGATTGCTATATCCCTAGATTGCTACATCCAGTATGTTTGGCACGCCCGGCCAATCCAGGGATTAAACCTTCGTATCCCTTCCAATCCCACGAACCAAACACGTCACAGGCAAATTTGAACGGATTAGGGTGGATTGGATGGGATTTAAAGGTATTGATGGTGTTGTCAGTGGATTGTCCTAAGATCCATGGGATTGGGATCAGATCACCGACTTTGTTTGGCACCCTCGGCTAATCCGGGATTTAACTTCCAATGCCATCCAATCCCTTCCAATCTGACCAGCCAAACAGGCCCTAATAGTCTACCGCCCGAGCGGGGCAAACATGAAAATGAGCGGGGCAAACATGAAAATCAGCGAGGCAAACTAGAAAAACAGCAGAGCAAACTGAAATATGAGCGGGACAAACAAGAAAAACAGCGGGGCAAACTAAAATATGAGCGGGGCAAACAAGAAAAACAGCGGGACAAACTGAAATATAAGCGGGACAAACTAGAATATAAGCGGGGCAAACAAGAAAAACAGCGAGGAAAACTGAAATATAAGCGGGGCAAACTAGAAAAAATAGCTGGGCAAACTGAAATATGAGCGGAGCAAACAAGAAAAACAGCAGGGTAAACTGAAATATGAGCGGGGCAAACAAGAAAAACAACGGGGGAAACTGAAATATGAGTGGGGCAAACAAGAAAAATAGCGGGGCAAACTATATGAGTCGTGGTTGTCGTGTTATATGGGTCGTAGTTGTCATATTATATGTGTCATAGTTGCCATATGGGCCCCAAATGGGTCGTGGTTTGCATTGGTCGTAGTTATCATGTTATGAGTCGTGGTTTGCATTGGTCATAGTTGTCATGTTATGGGTCGTGGTTTGCATGGATTGTACTTGCCATGTTATATGGGTCGTTGTTGTCACGTTGCCTGGATCATGGTTGTGGTTTTCAACGTGTTCACTTCATTTTCTACGAAATCATTGGTATTATAACTTAAGGCCCACAATGGGGTGATCCGATCCATCCACCTTGTCGGATAGCTCGTCGTGGGCTCAAAAAGTCCTGACTTGGGCAGTATCCACTCCTATTCACCTTGTCGGCTAATATTTGGACCTTACCCCTAAAATGACAAGGCAAAAAGGATGGGCGACATGGATTATGGACGACATGGATGCTTTACCCCTAAAATGACACGGCAAAAAGGATGGGCGACATAAATTATGGACGACGTGGATTATGAACGGCATAAATGAAACACATACATCATGGTGGGGCCCACAGAGCATCGAACACCAGCCATTGGCTGGTAGCGGGGGGGAGTAGTCAATCCGTCACTTCTCGGGGTTGCAAAAAGAAGGTAACTTTTTATTCACTCCAGGATCGTACGACTATTGAAACAAGAATTGAGGCATTTTTGTCCGAAACAATATCCAAAGCTTGTTAGAAGGCAACTCTTTGGATATTTGAAAGGTTGAATCTCATTAGGTAATTTGACTAAACTTGGAGGTCAGTATTCCCTAATGTTAATTCCACTTAAATGCACTTTCATACCATTTAATTATGCATTTTAAACCGGGGGTTTCCAATCCCCTCTTTGAGGGGGTTTGTAATCCATGATGAGAGCTTGGATTACACCTAAAATTATTTCAATAGTTGCAAGTGTAACATGTGTATCACTACACACTATCATTCTATTGGGCACATGACCCACTAATAATGATCAGCACCGTCCAAACATTGTCCATGTAAATCAATGATTAAAAATCATTGGTTAGTCACTCAGACATGATCTTGTGCTTGTGGCCCATCCGAGACTTGGAATTTCATCATTTTCGAGCAAAACATATATTTCAGTGGGCTTATCACAACCATTGTGTCAAAAATTACATATCTCACCAATTAGATATATTAAAGTTGATTTTGTAATTAAATTCAAACCCTTTAAATATACCATGGATAGGTACTTCTGGATTAAAGTTGATTCACAATCCATGGTGCCAAACACACTCGGAGGATTGCTAATCCATGGGGGTTGTAATCCAGGGGGTTCCGAATCCAGGGGGTTCCAAATCCACGCTCCCAAACAGGCCCATAGGAGAGGCTTTTGAATTTTCAAAAGACCACATACAAGCAGTGGCTAACAAATAATGCAATTCTACACATCAAGTGGGCCAGAGAAAGGGCTGGGTGTAACACCCCGTACTTTTAGTACTCGGGTGTTACCATGTAACCAAATTTAGAAATAAATATGAACTTAGCTTAGTGAACATTCACATACATCCTAGTATTAAATTTGACCATCGAAGGTGATCCCTATCCACATATCAAACCACCTAGTAGTCAAATAATGTATATACTAAGTGTATTATTTTATCTATTCATTATATTATAAATTTTACACAAACATAGATTAAAAAGGTTATGGACGTATTTTGATAATTTTATACAAAATAAATAATATATGAAAATGTATCGTAATGGAGTGACATGTATGTAATTAATGTACATGAAATATTGTGAAAATAATGTTATATTAAATAAACTGAGGAATAATAATTCTACATTATATAATTGAACTATAAATATTTATGTAGTATTAAATATCCTTTAGAAAAATGTATACAAAAGATTATTAGAAATTTTAATAAAATTTTATATCATCCAACAATATACTCAATACAAATATGGTTTTAATTCATGCATACATATGTTTATTATAATGTAATGAATTATATATTAATAGATATGTGATTAGTAACATGTATGTAGAAGTATGTTGATATAGGATTTATGTGTGTGTGTGTGTGTGTATATATATATATATATATATATATATATATATATATATGTGTGTGTGTGTGTGTGTGTGTTGTGTTGTGTGTGTGTGTGTGTGTGAATGAGATTTTAAATGTTGTAATTCTAAGTAATATATAAAAATAATAAAAATTTGTATTAATATTAGTCTCTGGGTAGCCATTCATTACAAAAGGCATACGAACAACCAAGAGGACCCTTTTAACCGTTGACGTTCGATCTTGGGAAGAGCCGGCCATCGGATCGTCACTAGAGACACTTATAAATCCTTGTTCAATTAACACGACCCACCTGAGCATCGGATCTACCTCATCTTCGGTCTTGATGGCCCAATTAAGCCATAAAACATAATGGACGGAGTGGATTTATCACAAAGATCACTGTGGACCCCACTCATATGATGTGTGTGCATTGGACGTGTGCACACGCAGTGCACGGGACCATGGGGCTCGGTCAGCAGGAGCTGACCCGTCATTTCCATAAATAGAGATTTCTCACTCTCTCTCTCTCCAGTTGCGCCAGCCGACGGACGTATGTCCGTTTGTTTCGATCATGGCCCACCTCCACTACCTATCTTAGGGATCCAAACCGTCCACCGTGTGCCCGACTGAAGTCTGACCAAAACCTAGGCCATTTCACATGGAGATGTACACGTGTGTGTCACAAATCCAGTCGCATAGGGGCTGCGAAAAACTACATTTCCAAATAAGGAAACTGCCTCCGCTGCTGCCAGCTCAACGATCCGAGTGAGGAGAAAATCCTCTTATCTCAGACGTCCATTCCAGAAAGATCTCGGCCGTCCCATCTGTTTAGGGCGTTCCTTGCAAAACCAGGGGCGATTTCAGCTCATTCCCACGGTTTTGTAAAAACCAGACTGTAGGATGCAATCCTGATCATCCATCATCCATCCAACGGTGTTGAGAGGCTTAGGGCTTCAAGAAAAGAAGATAAATACGATGAATAGTTCACTGCCCCGTCCCTAGCAGCCTTACCTCCGAAAATCGACCGCAACCTTCAATGCCTGAACCCATCACCCAAATAATCTCGAAGCTTCGAAAAAGCTTATCTGTAAGCTTCCTAGGGTCTGTAAGAATCGTCCCATGTGGTCGGATTAGAGGGAGAAGCCATGGGAGGGAGTCTGCTATTGAAGCCGAGTCGTTTTCCCCGCCGAACCTGCACCATTGCTGGTGTTTGAGAGGTAGCAGATTTTGAATCCGAAACCATCAAGGTGTGGCCCATTGGGTCGTATGCAAGTAGGAAGAAAGAAGGGTAGAGAAGAGAAATAGAAAGAAAACAGAAAAAGAAAGAAATAAGAAGAAAGAAGGAGGAGATGTTGAGGTGCAGCTGTGCACCGCGCCACCTCGACCCGACTCACTGTCGAGTCAAGCCCGGGTGAAAGTCCATCTCTGGACACTCCAGCAGATGAGGAGATGATGCAGAAAGAGAGAGAGAGAGAGAGAGAGAGAGAGAGAGAGAGAGAGAGAGAGAGAGAGAGAGAGAGAGAAGGGAAGTTTGAACCAGGTTTGGTTGCTGAGTCAACTGGACTCGGCTCGGTTTGAACCACAACCTGACCAGCTGGTCAGTCTCCATGGTGGAGTTTCCCCAGCAGTATGAGGAGAAGAAGGAAAAGGAAATAGGGAAGAAAGAGAAAGAAAAGGAAAAAGGAAGGAAAGAGAAAGAAAGAAGAAGAGGGTAGTGTTGAGCTGAGTCGACTCACCGAGTCATCCTGTTAGCCCGTTGGCTGGGTCGAGTCCAGGTGTGGCTGGACATTCCAGCAAGAGAAAAAGAAAAAAAAATGGGAAGAAGAAGAGATGCAGAAAGAGAGAAAGAAAGTGAGCTAGGGAAAGAAAGGGAGAAGGGGAGCGTGAGTCAACTCGGTTGGGACCGAGTTCAGTTGGGCCGAGGAATGCTTGGGCCTCGTCCAAGTGCTGAGTTCAAGTTGGGACAACTCAGTTGCGTCGAGTCATGCTATCGCGTCGACTAATGTAAGTAAACTTTTCTCCCTAAGTTATATTATTTAATTTGTTACTGTGGTGATTGGTTCGATAAATTAAACATGATCGGCTCTTGGGAAGACTATTTACACTGATGGTAAACATTATAAACATAATTACACTATTAAATAGTAGTATTTTAATATCCATTCCTATTGTTAATAGGATTGTTGATAATAAGAATATATAGCCGCTATTAACTTACCTACATTGATATTAGTCATTATGTATAAAATGATATCATTATTAAGTACTATTGCATTGTTGGTCACTCTAAAATATTAGCATAAATAGTAGACCATGATATTAAGGACGTCACGCTAATGTTAGTCACTATAAATGAAACTACCATTAATGACATTAACATGGTATCCATTACTTGAAAATATTATCTTTAAATAATAAATTATACTACTTCATTACCATTGGAATACTCGTTATCACCAGGATCGCAAATATTAACTTACCATTTGCGTTAAAATATAATTAGCCATATTATTACATTGTGTTGAACCACACATACATCGTAGTACAGTGATTAGCATTTGAATCATAGAATCTAAGTCTAAGACTAAACCTTAAGATGAAAACCCTAATCCTACATTAAGACCCTTAGATAAATAATCCAAACCCTAGGTTATAATCTCAACCCTAAATAGTGTGTAGAACTTGATCTAACCATATAATTTCCTAATTCATGATATGACTCGATTATAAGGGACCACGCGTCCCCTAGCCATGCTGGTAGGCGATGCGAACTATTTGGTGATGATTCTTCCCCTTGAGCTTTCCATCTTCTCATTAGCTTAAGTTATAGTTTTTTATTTAAATTCATAATTGATATTTCCTTTTATAATCACATGTGTTAGCTGGTGGAAATTGAATTGCTATATTGCCTACTTAATGTTCATCCTGTATATTTGTTCATGCTTGTGTATTGCTTATGGACTTTAAACTGGTACATTAGTGGGAAACCCCACCTATAAATGTACACCCATACTTGGGATGTAACCTGACTAGTTGTGATTGTAATGGACCTTCGACTTGGTGGTTATTGAGTGATGATCTAGATGGATCATTGATGTGGGCTTACCATCTAGGGTTGTTGTGCCCAATGGTTTTTAAGGATGGTCTTTATCGTATGGTTTTGATATTCGCCGTATGTGGCATATTTTAATACTCACCCTACGTGGTTTTATTTGATATTTTTCCTATATGGGTTCGAAGTTTTACACCGTGCAGCCATGCGATGGTAAGCCCTATATATTGTAATATGATTGGCCACTAGTCGATGGGGTACCATTAAACATCCTAAGGTGGTAGTCTCATAAGCCGGGGATGGTGGTATGGGACACTATGCCCGAGCTGTCGGCCTACGCTGGGCCATGTGCTCCCCGTAGTGACCTTTGAGCTTATCTAAATTGGCTGGTTGTAAATGGACTAATAACGACTTGGCTAATCATGCATACATGGCACGTATTGTTCCAACTGGATGATATTTCCTAGGTTCGATGATTCCGACTGGATGATATATGTAACATCCCGAATTTTTGCCAACCTGGGATTAGATGTCCTTAGGCGATGGGTTGCTCCTAACACCTTATTATTTCGTCAGAACTGAACCCCACAGTCTAAAATCGCTTCTGAACCCATTTCCTTCACAAATCCCACCCTTCTCTACCTTGTGCTTTCAATTTTTCAAAGCACTTTCGCCCTAGACACTATCTAAACTAGCTAAGTAGTAAAACTTGGATCACTTTATATACAAACTGCAAAGGCCTAAGTACCATCTCAACCAGAAAACAATTAGGATTAAATCCTTTAGAAATTTAACAAAGTTAACTAAGTACAAAACTCGATTAGCCATGAAATCCGTTGGGATCGCTTTAAATACGATCTGCAAGACCCAAAACTTGCAAAATCAGTGACTTTAGGTTTCCCTAAAGTTTAGAACCAAACTCATTTCCCGTCTGCTCTCGGGAATGAAACGAAACTTCGTATTAGGTCTAGACCGCACATCGGGAGTCCGATTAACACGAAGCTAAGGAACTAGGACCGCCTCACTGGGCTTGGCAATCATCTCAAAAATCAGATGATTCCGATGTCCCACGGCCATTTATTTCGATCCGGAGCGAGGGAGTGTGAAAAACACTATTCCCTTTGAAATTAAAATATCTGGAATAGTGATCTGGCATCACCTTCGCTTGCGCATCAGTATTAAGCAACCAGACCGTAGAATCAGACCAAATTACACCCTCGGATCAGGAAAAATTTTAGGAACATTTACATGTACTGGAATTTCGGATCGTGGCCCACTGACCGTTGAACTGAAAGTGGCCCGCCACGTGCGATCTGAGAATCCGTTCGAGTCGAAAACGTAATCCCTCATAGATCCATGTGTGGTGAGCTTAAGTCTGACGTTTGGCTCAAGGAGGGCCACCAGAACCTCTCTTTTGAGCTGGAAAAGTGACGAAATACCTATATTAGCAGTAACCTTTGAACAGGAGTCTATTTCGGTGAGTTTTGAGACTATATAAGGACCTTAAACCCTCTCTCATGGCAGCCATACGAATTTGGATTTGAGAGAGGGAAAAGAGAGAGAAAGTGAGGGAGAAGTGGGAGAATCTCCCTGCCGTCGTTCCCTGCCACCACACGGGCTGCACCATCCCTTTTCATCGCTTTCCCGGCGATTCCAGCCCCGTTTCTAGGTAAGAAACCCTAACCCTAATCTGATTTGGGGCTTGGGTGGTTGTAGGTTATGAGATAGCTAACCTATTTCGTTCTCTAGGTTGCCAAACTCCGTATACGGAAGCTTAGCGAACCTATCAACTCCGTTACGATTCTACGACAAAAGGTGCGGACTTTAAGTGTATAAGTTACGTTTTTCAACGCTTTCAATGTCAGATAATGATAGATTCATGATCTGCATGCAATTGCACATGTACAAGGTGCTTTCCGTTTCCTGTTTCGATTAACGGTGTAGAATATGGAATTTCACATACTCTAGATATACGTAGAAATACCGTATACGTATTTTTTTCGGAAAAATGCTTGACATGTTTATTTAATGTATGATTATATAGTATATGGATAAAATACTAGTTTGGCGAAAGGAATCGCTGAAATACATGCTCGTGTGTAAATGCCTAGTATGTTGAAATTGTGTATTCTAGAAATACCACATATGTACGGATTTTGGAAATACAATTGTAATGATTATTTGCTATATGATTATGGTATACATGGATAAAATACTCGTTTGGCTAAAGGATAACCCTAATACATGTTTGCTAACATACACTATGTATGTTGGAATAGTGTATTCTAAGTGTTTGTGAAAGTGGCTGAATGAGTATAGAATTCTCATTCGTGCTCGCCATGACTAATTGTCATGGATTCATGATTGATGTATTGGCGATACCCCCCTTTGACGAAAGGATTTGTCCTAAGTCACGCCACGGCCAATATACACTATATATGCTAAAATGTGTGGCCCAAGTGTTTGTGGGAATGACTGAATGGATATGGAACTTGGATCCCTGCTTGCCATGACTATCCGTCGTGGGTGTACGCGTGTTATGATTGGGGCAACTCCCTAGCGAAAGGATTTGACCTAATGCCTATGTGATCGACATATGTCATGTATGTTGATGTATGTTTGTTTAAGTGTTTCTTGAAATGTCTGAATGTGTAGTAGTTAGCAAATTGTAATATATAAGGGTGTGAGATATGATTCTCAACCTCTTTTCTATGTGTATGATCTCCTTTGATAGTTGTGTGATTAGGATTTGAACATGTACAAACTCATGCTTGTGTTGTGATTCATAACATGCTCAACTGTTTTATGATTTTAACTATGTAATGCATATGTTTAAATTTATATTTATGATGTATGATCCGTCATGGGTGATGGGGGAGCGGAGCAACGAGTGCGTGCAACAGCCCTGGCAGCCCTAAACGGATAATACCAGACTGATTGTATGATTTGAATCCTGATCCATCACTGCTTTATATCTCTGTAATTGATTGTGTTTGGGGCTATGATTATAGTCCAGGCAATCGGTAACGAGATTGAACTCGTGGCTGAGATTCATTTGCCACGTGGGGTGTGTTCGACGAACTCGAGTCGTGCGTTGCCTGTCGGCAGTGGCTAGGCCACACGAAGTTGTTTATGCACTTTATGTCGTGCAGCTCAACGGGCGATCGTGCTAGTCGAGCTCGTCAAGTAACCCGATCTGCCTTATGTGTGTTCACCCTGTTTGGTCGCTACTGCTTGAACCTAGGGTACCAAACTTACCAGTGGCGATCCCCATTTAACCATGGTACCTAGATCCGCTAAGTCGCATGAGCCGGGCATGGTGGTATGGGACACCGTGGTCGAGCTGTCGGCCTACACTGGGGCCATGTGCCTCCCCGTAGTGACCATTGCGCAATCAACTCGTGAGCCGAATATGGTGGTATGGGACACTGTATTCGAGCTGTCGATACTTCGGCGAGAGCCGAGTACGGTGAGATCTGTGCTCGTGCTGACGGGCGACGAGTTCTCCGTGGTATCATCGAGTACACTCCAAGGGTCTGTGATTGGCCACGAGTCTTTCACAGCAAATAGAGTGTGAGTTGAGCCGAGTACGGTGAGACCTGTACTTGAGCTGACGGCTAGTGATTAAGCCGAGTACGGTGAGACCTGTACTCGAGCTGACGGCCAGCAATTGAGCCGCATACGGTGAGATCTGTATCCGCGCTGACGGGCGACGAGCCCTTTGCGATGCCTTCACTAAGCTTCTCAAACTATAATATCGTATGAGAATAACTAGGATTGACGACCCTAGAATGGATCATGTTTGGGAATGATACAAGGGAGGTACCTTAGTTTCCCAATACTGCTGTTTGAAATGGACTAATAAAAACTTGGTAATCATGAGCATCATCGCACCGCATGTGCTTTGTAGATGTGGCGCACTGAGGGAGTAAGCATTCGCGAACGTAAGATGATGTCGCTTGAGGGTGGTTTGGCAAGGGCATACAGCATCATGTCATTTCATTTTCGCACTTAACAAGAGTAGTTAGAAATGTTTGATTTGTACTGCTTTATCATTACTGCTTGATTGAATTGATAACATGTTAACCTATGCTTTACTGTTCCACTGAGTTGATCACTTACTCCCACGTTACGGGACGGTGTTCCGAACACCCACCAGATTTGTTGAGTTTCAGGTGATGGCGATGCTTATGAAGCAGAGCCGGACTTCTATGATGTGGAGGAGGAGTTCTCTACATGTAACTTTCTGACAGGCCAATGAAGACCTGGTATTGTATTGACGGGGTTATGGTTCTTGGGATAGAAGGCATTACACTTCCTCACATTTGGTAAATTTTAGAACTACACTTGTATTTATTTAACCTGGTAATGTTATCACACTCTGGAGACTCATCATAAGTTATATAATTTATCTATCTATCACAGTCTTCCGCTTGCAAACTTAACTGTCTCTGGAGTATGATATGCTGTTTTGGCTTAATCTCACTTATGTTCAATGCACGAATACAGTCAACATTCAATCATCATTCATTTTGTTGCATAAGTGATGTTCTGGAACTCGGGAGTTGAGTTTATGCTCGACCCCCGATTTTCAGGGCGTTACAATATATCTCAGGTTCGATGACTGCATGGGTGATGGCCCACTGTCCACACGGATGAGCATCCCCGGGGCGATGTTTGCATTCACGCATCCATGCATCTAATAAGACTGCATTTACTCTGTTTTGGTTGTCTGGATGTTTTATACTATTTCTTACCTAATGCGGCAGTGTGTAATCTTGAGGGGAATTCATACTGAGTTGGCCACTCATCCATCAAATATACAACCGTATAGGTAGTACAGGTGCCTTTAGTGATATGCATGTTCAGACTTGATGAGGAGCAGGGCACGATCGCCAGGGATGCATGGTTGTACTTGCTTGGAGGAGCTGCGTGATCTTGCGGCTTATATTTATATGCTTTCTTCTATTCTTCATGTATTAAATTTTTATAAATCTTGTACTTGTTAAATCCAGAGACATCGGTTTGTATAAGTCATTATGGGCAGCTTCTTGTACATTTGAATGATAATGAAATTTTCCTTTATGTCGATTTGTCCACACTACGCTCATTTGCTTACTCGGATAAAAGAAAAATATTATGTCTGACCATCCTTTAAGGTTAACACTCGGATTTTTGGGAAACGGGTCGTGTACTCAAGTCCTGAAGATTCGGGTTGTTACACTGGGTTTAGCCTAGGTCTGGCTTCAATCTATCCTACTTTGGACTAGGTTCAGTGACCATAGCCATCACCCAAATCCATAGCTCAATTGGCAGACTGAGTGGAAATACCTCGTTTCAACACTTGAGGTCTTGGTATCGATCCCAAGAGCGGGGCAAGCATGAAAAGAGCGGGGCGAACATGAAAATGAGAAGGGTAAGCATGAAAAAGAGTGGGGCAAACTGAAATATGAGCGGGGCAAACTAGAAAAACAGCGGAGAAAACATGAAAAACTAGAAAAACAACAGGGGAAACATGAAAAACAGCGGAGGAAACTAGAAAAACAGCGGGGGAAATATGAAAAACAGCGGGGGAAACTAGAAAAACAGCGGAGGAAACATGAAAAACAGCGGAGGAAACTAGAAAAATAGCTGGGCAAACTAGAAAAACAGCGGGGGAAACATGAAAAACAGCGGAGCAAACTAAAAAAACAGAGGGGGAGAGCGGGGCAAACAAGAGTATGAGCGGGGGAAATTAGAAAAACAGCAGGGGAAATATAAAAAATAGCGGGGGAAACTAGAAAAACAGTGGAAAAAACATGAAAAATAACGGGGGAAGCTAGAAAAACAGCGGGGGAAACATGAAAAACAGTGGGAGAAACATGAAAACATGAAAAATAAGATGGAAACATGAAAACATGAAAAATAAGAAAAACAGCGGAGGAAACATGAAAAACAGCGGGGAAAACACACTGTAAAAGCAAGGATTGAATGCCTACCTTTGAAAGCTTTCTGGAGTACACAATAGTTTTGAGTCAAACTGATGTTTTTGTTTTCCGTTCATCCAGGACCGTGTGACCTTAGGAACAAGTTTAATGAAAAATAAGCATCTCAATGGTCTTTAGAAAAGTTTCAACGGCGAACATCATTATCCTCGTGTGTTTCGTACGGTCCACTTGAACTTTGGACATGCTTCCATTTTGGGCTCATGCCCTAAAATGAGGTTTAAAAAAGGATGACCGACATTAATAAAACACATACATCGTTGTGGGCCCCATACAGTCCAATCATCAAAGATATTGGTGGTGTTTGACTCACCATACAAGCCCACTCGAATGGATAGGGACCCCACTACCTAAGTTGTGTTCGAAAAGCTTTATGGGCCCATCATGATAGATGTGTTTTATCCATGATAAGTGCTTGTCCATTTTACCAGCTCATTTTATAGTATGAGCACGAAAGTGATGCTGGTCTAAACAAGTGCAACTCAACGTTTTTCATGTTTCCCCCGCTGTTTTTCTAGTTTGCCCCGCTGTTTTTCATGTTTCCCCCGTTGTTTTTTTAGTTTGCCCCGCTGTTTTTCATGTTTCTCCTGCTGTTTTTCTAGTTTGTCCTGCTATTTTTCTAGCTTGCCCCACCGTTTTTCTAGTTTGCCCTCGTTGTTTTTCATGTTTCCCCCGCTGTTTTTCTAGTATGCCATTATTATTATTTTTTAAAAATTTTTTGCTGTTGTAATCCCACCGCTTTTTGTGGGTCCTATTATGAGGTATGTGTTATATCCAAACCGTCCATATTTTTGGCGAACTCGTATTAAGGCTTGAGACGAAAAATAAGACAGATCTAGTTATCAAGTGGACCACACTGTTAAAGGCTGTGGATGATTGAACGTCTACCATTGAAACCCTTTTAGGGGTCACGGAAGTTTTGGATCATTATGAAACTTGTTTTTCCTCTTCATCTTGGTCTTTGTGACCTTATGAATAGATTGGATGGAAAATAAATGTTACGGTGGGCCCTACAAAATTTTCAACGGTGAAAATCAATTTTCTGCTGCTCTTTGTGGTGTGGTCCAGTTGATCTCTGGATATGATTTTTTTTTTTTTTTGGATAATGCTCTGAAATGATCTCAAAATATGGATGAACCTTGTGGATATAATAAATACATAACTGTGGGGCCCATGTAACGTTGATCTCTTTTGAACCGTTCGTAGGAGTTCAAGGAGCGTCAATGCTGGTCTTCGAGCACCAGCCGATCCGCTTGGACGAAAAAGCAGGGGCATTTTCGACCTTTGGCAAGGCGTCCGTACAGCCGGGGCTTATTCTCGTAAGGTAAAATGAGGTGGGCTTGGTCTCGCAAATGGGCCATAAATGGGTCGTACAGTCGCAAATTTCTCGAGTAAGTATGGTAAATGCTCCATTAACTTATAGTGCATCTGTTTGCATTGGGACACCATGACAACCCAATCACTTGATCTAGACTGTACATCAATTCTAAATGCAGATTCTACCATGCAAATATCACACTCATCTTTTTCATTTGGACGGTCCAGATCATTTACAAAAAATTGGCCCAATCAATCTCATTGTATCATTCTATAAAATTATGTATAATGTTAATATGTCCATGAGCGGAATTGTTAGAAGGCCATACTTGCCCAACTAAATGCTCTAATTATGTTAGAATTGATGGGTTTAGAATAATTGGGGATGAATACCAATTTTTCCTAATCGCAAATTAATAGCATCATGAATTTAGTAAATCTTAACACTAATTGACACCCACAAGAAGTGTCGTGGTTTAACTTATTTCAGAAATACCTTGATTAACTAAATTAGCTCTAAACCGTGCATTCGTAGTTCGTTAAACTGGAAACCGTAGAATAATGTCTGTCTTTTTGGGCTTGATGTCCATCACGAATATTGAGCTGAGATTGCATATAAGATCGTCTAACTTGGGCTCGCAAGTTGAGCGTATATATGGAATGTGCGAGTGCCTTAGATGATAACCTGAACTTAAGTTAAATGTTCATTCTCTACACTTGTCCAAGTTGTGGTTTTTGGACCATTAGATAATGATCGAACTTATAACACTAATATAGATTATTACCCTACACACTGCATACTTGTAATCCTGATTGATGCTCTGTGACCGTCGAATTGAATCTATATAATAATTAGAATTTTGTGTGCTAATATTGTTAGAGTTGCTTTTTATTGTAAATCTTGTTATTACTTTCCTTTGGTAGTCAACATGTTTGATGAAAGGTTTGAATGAAAGAAATTCTTAAATTAAAGGCTTGTACATTACATTGATAGGTTGCTTAATGTCTACCTATAAGGCTTTGATTAACAATTATTTATACTTGACTTGCCTTGTCATTCTATAAATTGTTAAACTCCACCTAACGATTAGAGTTGCGATTATTGTGAAGTCTGCTTTGCAAAATGTTTAAGTTAAGGGGGTGACTCTTATTGAGTTGGCCACTTCAAACTTGTTCAATCGACTGGGGTTGAACACGGACGATCGACACTACCTGGACTACGCAGGATGCTTTGCACCCAATGCCGGTTGTGCCGAGATTCTCTTGTGTAAATCGAATCAATCTAATGCATAGTTGATCATATTGTGTTCATAATATATGATAATGCTCGATTGAATATAGAATACCACTATTCCTTTCGAATGCGTGTACTTATAACCGTTAGCACTATGATCCTACAAGACTCATCAGCCGAGCATGGCGGTATAGGATACCGTGTTCATGTTGTCGGCCTATATTTGGTTGACAAGCCTCCTTGTAGTGATCATTGGGCAATGATGAAAGTAACCTGCATTTCGTGTGTGATTGAATGGAGTGATGAACCTAAAAATAGATTAAGAGACACGGGTGAGTAGTCGCTACAGGCCTCGTGATCCGAATGAGACCCGTGGTATAATATTGGTACCCTAACTTTCCTAATATGCTGAATGAATAGGACATAATAACTACCTATCTAATCATGCATATCATTCGCACTTATTGATGATGCTGGTGATAAGACACATTACACTGGGATAGTTGGTTTACAAATGGAGTCGGAGTCGCGTGATGAGAGAGTGTTGACATTTGCTTAATAGGCATTGAAGTTGCTGGTTGAGGAAGTGTTGTACTATAAGGTTCATGCATCATTTCATAATAACATTCATGCACCTAAAAAGATTAGATATGCAGTGTTTGTTTATTTATGCTATCATTACCTACGTTGATTGAGTTGATAACATGTGCAACTTAAATAAATGAAATCACTGAGTTGATCAATCACTCTCACTCTAAGACGATATTTGTTATAAATGTAGCGGTTACAGAGGTGGAGGCATCGGAGGACATGTAGATGAATTCCAAGGAGTTCTCCTACTTCTAGTTATCTAATGGGCAGTTGTAATCGGCTCACCACTCAACTAAATTTGTTGAATATTCTTTTGTTGGATAGATTTTATACTTGATATATATTTTTTGTTTATTTTGTAACTGTATACTGGACTACTATATACTCTGAATAAATGTATTTTGTATATTTTGAAATGGTTACATGCTATAAATATATTTATTTTAAATTATGTTTCATTGTTTAGTTTACTTTTATGAATGCTCGGATATCAGGTTAAAATTAGTACAACAAATTCACGCTTGCATAAAGTACAAACGACACATGCAGTATTAGAGATTAAGTACGACTCCTGAAATTCGGGTCATTACATGTGCATCCTTAATTTAGAAGAAAGATACAAAAATAAGGACAAATTAGGTATAGATATCATGTGATGGATGTGAATTTTGAACACTAGTCTACTAAAAAAATAGACTTGGACGTAATAGCTAGTTCAGACGGAGTGATTGGACAAAGTGACAGATACAGCTGGTACCAGAGCATCTCTTATTAAGTATAGCCGGTTCACTTTAATTCGTATGTACGTTGAATATGGGCCATTATTTCCATTCCCATGTGGCCCTCTTGACATGTGGACCACCCTTATCTCTATGCTAGGACATCTTGACAGTGGCCCCACCTGATGAATGGCCGGGAACTCTCGTAAGTGTGTCGTGTTGGCACGTGTGCTTCCAATTCCCTCTTCAATCTTGCCTCCATGAAGTTGCACTTCTCAAACAGAAGGCTGGTAAGATTTTTCTTTTCTTTTCTGTTTTTTACTTCTTCTTCTTCTTCTTCTTTTTTTTTAGTAAAATTTCAATAATTCATATAATGACAGTTGTTCCTAGAAGGGGAGTTATTTGATAATCTGGCTGAGTATGATTCTTTATATGCAGACAATGAGACAATGTATATACGGCATAGATTAACTCAAATTAAACTAAGCAGTGGAAGTCACCGTCTCCAAGTCCGAGTGCCAAAATAAGATTTGTTGGTAATCCTGACCTCTAATTCGTTAATACTTGTTTTGTTGAAATGGGGCATTGGATATTATGGAAATTCATTTTGGTAACGATAATTTGGATAGTTTAATTTGAATTACTTCTACTCCAACCTGCAAGAATTCAATTTCTAAGTAATATCTAAGAACCTGCACATCATCCATCACACTCTGCCAGAGTACGTACGTATCAGAGTTCTTCCTATTCTTAGGTGCATGCTGCCAACAGCAGGAAATAAAAATAAAATCCAGCCAATATGTCATAATGGGTAAGACATCCAATCCGTGCAAAAGGTGGGCCCATCTATTCCTGAGGTAGCCAAAACTTGTATGTTGAATTTAATGGTATGGACAAACTCATGTGTGGATTTGGCCTGTTTTACATGTCAGCTGAATCATAATTCCACCGCTTTCCATGCTTTCCATTGTCAACATGTCTAACCTATTGGCAGGAAAAATTCCGCAAATCCCAACCGTTAGATGCAAAATTTGCCTATTTGTTTATGCATTTAAAGCATTGCCCCTGCCAATTAACTTATTATCAAAACGTACCTACCATTTATGATATATTCAAAATGCTCCTCACTTTCTCTAGGTTGCAGGTTTGGAATCACATCATGATTTTGCTATAGTACGCTGTAGTAGATTTTATGATAGGTAACCATTATTATGAAGACGGTGGTGAGACTTCAACCGTACACTTGGCATAGCTGTTTAACAATTTAGACGGTTGAAATCGCTGGACCATTTATGGGTGGATGAGGTACCAAAAGTTACGTATAGAGTAGATGACAGCAACCCAATGCTTCCCTTTGATTTTGAAACACCTTCTGGTTTTACTTTTAACTATCCATTTGATACCCTTCAAATGGATGGCTAGGGTTGCTTGATCAGCGTAGTTTTAGAACTATATATCGCTCCATTTTGGAGCGAGCTATGAGTCTTGGGTGTTAGCCCTTCAAGTGGACCGTATTTTCGATAACCCACACCAGATCCTTTCCATCTTTGACAGTGAAACACAAGGGCATCAAGTCCGCGTGGTGATGTAGAGTAGGTCGCAAACACTTTCGTGACAAATATGGATCAGAGGAGGCTCCATTGGAGGTAAAAATGATTCTTTGGACCATCAAAACCTTAAAACAGTCATATATTATGAATTGGGATGAATTTTTTTGACATATCATATATGATTTTGGGGTAAGAGAAGATACTTTAGCCAACCAACCCTGCTATCAAAACCTTAAAACAGTTGTATATCACGAATCGGGATGATCACACCAAATTTGTGAGATTCCATCAAATTGACAATCGAAAGTCTCATTTAATTAATTTTGTTTTTACTATAAATGGTAAGATTAAGCCTTTGAGTTGTAGAAGTCATGCCCAACATGAAAATGGATTAGATAAGTTCATAGAATAACATGATTGGACTAAATTAGACACTTACTATTTTGTGCCAAAAAACCTGTAAGTCTATATGAATAGAGATTGTCTATAAATTGTAAGTTTATTATTTACAGTGAGTCATGTTTTTAGGGTGTTTGAGTTGTAGTTTCAGTTTAAAACTCCGTCCTAAGTTTGAGCTCATTAGTTAAAGAACAGTAATTTCATTTTTTTTTTAATTATCATCAATTAATTTATTTCAAATTTATTAAAAATTATTTCTATTTTTATCCCTTGTGATTCAAGGAAGCTATGCAAGGAGTCCATAGAGAGCTCCGTAGATTTAGAGTAGATATCCCCAGAGGAAGACGGTGATCAACCTTATCATGACCCTCCATACGTCACGTGGCAAGTGTGCAGGGTGGTCCACATGGTGAATATTCCATGGCCTAAAATACTTGGCTGGTCCATCATCAAGGGGCCCAAAATTTTGTGATGACATCAATAGGTAGAAAAATTGATGGCGAATGGTCCACATTAAACATGCAAGTGTTGCTAACCTGATGAAAGAGCCAGCCAGAGTTTAAGGTAGGGAATGTATGACAAATGCAACCCAAGAACCACTTTTTGAATGTTGCAGTGCATATGGCCTACCTAATGACTGGACAGACCAGATTTTTGCATTATAGCACATGCAAGGTGGGCTCATTTGATGAATGACCTAGATCTTTCATGGACATGACAGTGTGGTGTCCGATAAGAACAAATAGAAACTTGATGTTCACCCAGTAATCAAAATATTTAACTATCATGGATTAAAAATATTAATAAATATTTAAATAGTTATGTAGAATATAAATATTATAAATAGAAAACTAAGACCCTCTTCAATAGTCACCTAAAAATGATTTAATCTCATTTTAATTAATAGTAATTAATGATATAAAATGAGTTTATTTTGCCGTTATATATAAATGTTTTCCAAGCCGTCTATTAAAGTCCCTCTATCATAATGTCTTAAAAATAGGCTAATTCAATTATCAAGTGGGCCACACCATAGGAAACAAAAAAAATAACCACCCAAAAACCTATAAATTCAAGTGATGGGTTGCCTGATGGTTGGATTAATGATTTTTTATTTTTATTGTGTGCCTCTTTTTCATAGTGGGTGACCATAATAAATGAGCTGGATGATACATACACACTACCGTGGGCCCATGCATCTACCACTAGTTGGGTATGAGACAAAGGTAAAATAGAAGTGGTTAATTGTCAATAATAACAATGTCAAAACACATTGTGGGAGATGTCCCATCAACCTTCCAATAATAGAGAAGGTAATTGTAATTATTAAAATCAGAGGGGTAGTGTTTATAATTTTCACAAAGGAGGGTCCTGTTTACAATTATCCCTTCAACCATTGGCATATGTTGGCATGCATTATACGGTGCACGAGCTATGTGATATGCCTCTCGGCCATATATACGTACAGCTTGCACGAGTTTCCAATTCTGACATATGTAGGCATGCATTATACGGTGCACGGGCTATGTGATATCACTGATATGTCTCTCGGCCGTACATACGTACGGGAGCGGATTGGATACTGAACACTTCAGTAGCCAAAAGGCTACTGAAGTGACGTGGCAAAATAAGACTTGTGGATATCAATCGGCGGTTTCCTTTCAATAAATGCTCTCCCAACGGGGATCCGTTAGCGGATATTTTTCCGTTTAAGCCGTGAACGCACTCGGCCACGCACAGTATTTGTTTATCTTAAGAAAAAAAAGGATGCGGCTGGAACCAGGTGGGGCCCACTGTGATGTTTGTGAGAAATCCTACCCGACCATCCGTTTTTTGAGTCAAATTCAGGATATGAAGCCAAAACTGAACCGTTTCCAGAGCTCAAGTGGGCCAAAAACGTGATAATTGAACGTGCACAATTTAAATATTCATGGGCTACAGAAGTTTTGAGTCATGCTAATATTTGTGATTTTAGTTCATCCTAGTAGGAATGAAGTTATTAGCGGTATGGATGGCTTGTAAACATCACTGTCGAACTCAGGTAGATTTTAACGGTAGAAATTTTCCTAACCATATTTTCCTTTAGTACGGCCCACTTAAGCTTTGGATACGGTTCATTTTTTGGCCTCATGTACTGAAATAATAATAATAATAAAATTAAAAAAAAAAAAAAAAAAAAACAACAGATGGAAGGGGAGGATTTCTCACAAACATCACAGTGGCCCCACCTGGTTCCCAGCGCAGGAAGAAATCCGCCTCAGATAAAACGTACGTGAAGTTTACCGGCATGTGCCCAAGGGAAGCAGACTGCGTACTGAGTAAACTCTGTGGGGTCTACCATAATTTATGTAATTTATCCTGTCTGTCCATCCATTTTAGAAGATAATTTTAGGGCCTTAGCTCAAAACATAAGCACTTAGAAGGCTAAAATCGACCACACCAAAGGAAACAGTGTGAATTGGATTTATATCATTGAAAACTTCTTGGGGCACAGAAGTTTTGGATCAAGATTATATTTGTTTTTTACCTTCATTCATGTTTTTTATACTTTGAACAGTTTGGATGAAAAATAAACATCACTGTGGGCGTGGAAAGGTTTCAATGGTGGAAATCATTATTTCCACTGTTTCCTGTGGTATGGTCCACTTGAGATTTTTATAAGCTTCAATTTTGAGCTCAACGCCTAAAATTAGATGGAAAAACAGATGAAAGGTGTAGATAAATCACATAAATTCACAGTGGGCCCAACTGAATTTTCTCATTATGACAATCCGATTTCGTGGCCGAGTGGGTGCACGGCGGAAACGGAGAAACATCCGTTAACGGATCGAACGGAGTAGCATTTATATCAAGGGAACATACCACTGGTATGTAACCAATGGCGTTTTGCCACGTTACTTCAGTAGCCTTTTGGCTACTAAGTGTTCAGTATCTAATCCGCTCCCTGTACGTACAGCTTGCACGACTTTCCAATTCTTACACGTGGGCCAATTTTTCTGGCCATACAAATAAATAAATAAAACAGATTGGGAGATCACACCAAACGCCAAAGATTAGGTGCGGCCCTGAGTGTGGGGCCACCTTGATGTATGGGTAGTATATATCCTCTCCATCCAACCATTTCGAAAGATTATTTTAGGGCATAAGACCAAAAACTAAGCATATCCAAATCTCGTGTAGACCACACGACAGGAAATAGTGGTGGTCAACCATTAAAAATTTCTTATAGGCCACAAATAATTTGGATCAAGCTGATAAAAAATCTTTTCCCATCATCCAGGTCCGTTTGACCTTATCAACAGGTTGGATGGAAAATAAACATTACGGTGGGCCATAGGAAAATTTTAATGGTGGGTGTTCAGTAACCACTGTTTCCCGTAGTGTGGTCCATCTGAGATTTGGATCTTCTTCTTTTCTTGTTTCATGTACTAAAATTATCCGAAAATATGGATCGACAGTGTGGATATATAACACACACATCAAGGTAGGCCCCATAGCCTGGGACGCACCTAATCAGCTCCCACAGCTAACAAGCTTTTGTCAGTTGAATTGGAACCCTCGTTGTGTTTCTCTTCATAAAAACTATAGCCAAGATATCTGAAAGTTAAGATTTGTCATATTGATAAGGAGTGGCCCATCTTGGTTTGGATGCAACAGTCAATGGTGGGGATTACCGAACCATAGCCTACATATCATGTAATTCCTCTTGGGTATGATTTCACATCATGGCTTGGATGGGTTTGGATGCACAATTGAACTCGGATCACAACAAATTCATTTCATTAGAAGCTACTCTACATCCAATCTCCGACATACATGTTGTAATTGTCAAGGCAATAAGAACCGTACGTCGATTGGCAGGGTACAACAAAGCTAGTCCTATGACTAAATATCATGAACCACTAAACTCACTTCGCATCGATCGTGTGCAAATAGGCAGTTTAGAAGGTGAACAAAAACTTGATCAACACAGTCTACATGCAATGATGAAATTCAACGGCCGTGATTTAACAATGATACAAATGCATGTGATGGCCCACCGTAACAACAAGCTTGACCACCTTAGGCCTGATTGCTATACATTTGCCATATGTTAGTTGGGAGAGTGACGCAGGGATGAAAGTGATGAAGATAACTACCCCGAATCCATAGAGATTCTCTGGACTCCTTATAGAGACTTCTCATAGAGACTTCTCAAATCTATGAGAAAAGAAAACAGAAAATTAGAAATAAATTCTAAGAAATTCGAAATTGATTAATTGATTAATAAAAACGAGTTCACAACCCTTTAAATAGGGGTATCAAGCAATGAAAAAGAAATTAGAATCAAACAACAACTAGAACTCCTAGAATCTGCGACTTATTATAAATAGTAAACTTACTATTTGTAGACGGTCGTGATGTCTACTAGTGCGCAAGGTTTTCAGCCAGAAATAGTAAGTGTCCTATTTGGCTTCACCAAACCATTCTCCTAATTATTCTAAGCTCTTTTCACGTTGGGCGCAACTCTTAAAGCCCGGCGGATGAAGAGTTATAATCAAATTAAAACTTACTATTTATAGTAAAAAAGAAATTAAAGCAGGGAAACGATCATCGATCCAGGGGTTTTTCGCAATTTCAGGCGTCGTAACCCGACATAGCGGGGTTGGTTGGCTAAAGTAGCTCGTTCTACCCCAAAATCATATATTTTATGTCAGGTAACTCATTCCGGATTGCGAGATACGCCCGATCTAACGCCCGACGGTCCGGATCACTTCTGTCGTCGACCGGGCCTTTTCTGATCCATCTTGGCCATGAAACTGTCCGCGACCCGATAGGCCACTTATTCGTTATTTGTTTGAAAACAAAAAATGCTTTTCCTTTAAACCTTTCTTGTAACTAGTATTCAAGCTAAATATTGGAATTGGTTGAAAATCTTGTTGCAACCACTTTTCAATCGTAAAAAATTGTAAACCATGACTACTATCATAGTTAATCCTATGATTGAACTGTCCAAAATCAAATCGTTTGCTAGACAAAATTTCAAAAGATGGAAATAGAAAATTAGTTTTGCATTATAATGCAAAACTAATTTTCTATTTCCATCTTTTGAAATTTTGTCTAGCAAACGATTTGAAACATTAAAAAGTCATTTACATTCGTTCTGATTCATTTATAATTGATTCAATATGCAACTAACGAAAATAAACTTAGAGATGCTAATAATTATAAACATTACATACTGAATATCATATCTAATGACTTGTACAATATTTACGTTTCTTATGGATTTGTGACATTTGGGATGCACTAGAAAAGAAATGTCATAGAAGATACATAATCTAAGAAATGTGTTATTGTGAATTTTCTTCACTTAATTTGTAATGATATACGATAAACTTGTTACAAACCATATTTATTATTATCAGAATCTAGTGCATGATCTAGTGGTTGAAGTAATGAAAATGGACAAGGTATTTTTGTCATCATGCTCGGATTACAAAGCTACATCATTCTTGAAAAAAATATATACAAAAATCAAATGAAACATAAACATAATAATCTTTTTGAAAAATATAATTGTATATAAAAGAATAGATAAGGCTAATAGAAACAAAGATCAAATAGAGAATGCAAATGGATCAGTATCAAAGGCTCATATAGTTAAAACAAGTCAGGCAATGAAGGTAAAAAAGAAAGGAAATTGTTACAATTCTAAAAAGCTTGAACATCACTCTAAAGAGTGTAGACAACTCAAAAAGAAAAAGAACAGATAATTCAAAAAAAAAAAAAAAGGGTCTTATGAATACTGTAAAAAGACTTAATGTTATGAAAATGAATGTATGCTTAAGAAAAAGAATGCAAAATAGATTTAGTCGTGATAGGCAAACTTAGTTATAGTAGTTGATGAATTTTATTGTAAAAGGTAGCAAAATTTAAATGTTTTGAAAATTTTAATTGTTAATTTTAATAAAATCTTTGTCTAGATTTACCCATATTTTTTGAAAAAAAAATAAAAAATTTCTAATTATATTTGAAATAGATTTATTAATCATTGTTGTTGTCAATATCCTGATATAGTAAGTATCTCTTAGATCTATCCCAGATGAGGAAAGATAAAAGCTTTTATATGTATCTTGGTAAGAGGAAAATTAGACCAGAGTCATTTATATGGTAGATTATATAGACCTGAGGCTATGTGAGCGTGGCCTACTGTCTCTCTCTACTTTAAAGCTAATGTCCCATAAGGGGAGTTGTGAACATCCAAACTCTCTCTCTCTCTCTCTCTCTCTCTCTCTCTCTCAAATCTGATCTTATATAAGAGGGGCTAGGATTTTAAGAGAAGTACACCATATTGTACTATGCTACCTTATGAACATTTATAGACCTTGCAGTGAAGGATGTTCCTTTACGTTTTAATCCATGAACGCCAATCATCCAAATACCTCTACCATCCATGATCACCATCAATGGGCGCAAATTCCAATATTACCTAAATTATGGATCAAATAAGATCTTAGCCATTGGATGTCCATCAAACATGATTTAAAACAAATCAATGGTTAAAAATAAAAATTAATGGTTGAAAAATCACGGTTAACCAATTAAAAACTTCAAACGTCGATCAGTCTTTAAACACTTGAGAATGGTCCAAACTTTGAAATCAACCACATTCATCTCTTGAGAAAATCAAGTGAATTTCATGTTAGATTGTGCGAAGTTCAAGGACCTTGATGAAGACAATATGAGCCAATAGTGTGGATTATATGACTATGATACCATGTTATTTTAAAGACTATATTGTACAATTGTATATTCCATTAATTATTAGAAGGACAAGAATAAAAACAAAGGTAAGAAATTTGTGGTGATCCTAACAAATATACATGAATCTATCGTTGTAACTATCGATCATATATAATAGTACGTATTACTCTATACAAACAACTAACATTCAATGTAAATGTACCATTCACACACTTTATGACTGGATTGCCTAAATTTTCAAGACAAGACAAGTAAGAGGGATGAACTGCACATGTAGGTCACATCTGTTTGTGTAGAGCATTTAAGTTAGCCACTCCAAGATGGAGGTGTCTAAGTTCCATGTTCTAAATAACATATATCCACCTGATGTCCAGTCGACTATAGACTATTGTCCATCGATCCGGTAACTTTCAACATTTCATGTGCGTGCAACATCCAACCCGTCCAATTATATAAATCTAGATCAGCTCATCTTGTGGGCCACACCATAGAAAATAATGTATAGTTTCTGGTTAAAAACAAAGTACAAGCGCGGTCAGCTTGATGAGTGGATGCGAAGTTAATTTTATTATGAGACCAACCTATTGGATGGGTTGGATGTTGCGGGCACATGATTTGTTGTCAGTTATCCATGAGGTGGTCTGTAACTTTCCCTCCAAGTGGTTGGATGTGAGCGTTGCTCTACTTTTTGACCTTTTAACCAAGTAACTCAGTGGTGAATCGACTGAATAGAAACCCATTTGATGGGGCTGCGTCCTACCCCCGCCGGTCTCTAGCCCCGAACGAGCAGTTTTGTGTGCGGGCCCACTGTGATCTATCGCCGACCATTCCTCTTGGATCATTTCAAGGTGTGTGCACAAAAATAGGCAGATACAACGCTCAAGTAGACCACACCAAATAATAATCTTGTGTTGTATTAAATACACAAGACATTTGTATTAAATGCAAGAGTCATCTGTGGTGGACGTTGTCCAGAAAAATTCAGGGTTAACCAATTAGAGACTGACGTCCACTATTAAAAACTTCTAAGGGCTATAAAAGTTTCCGATCAAACTGATATTTGTGTTTTCTCTATTTTAATGTTTGTGTTAACTTATGAAAGGCTGGATCTCAAATAAACATCACGGTGCACCTTATGAAGGTTTCAACTGTAAGTGTCACTCTTTTCACATTTTTCGGTGGTGGGTCCACTACAGATTTGGATCTGCTTCATTCTTTGGTTCATGCCCTAAAATAAACTCTCCAAATGGATGGACGGTGTGGATACAACACATACATCATGGTGGGACCCACGGAACCTAGTGACGTCACTTCGGTAGCGAGTCTCCGTACTCAACTTGTAAATAGCTAATCCGCGTCCTGCAGAACAACTAGATCGGTCAGTTATTGTGATCCAAACCATGGTGGCCATGCCCAACAATTTCCTAGATGAGATCCCAGCCACCCATCATGAGCCTCTTCAAGTTGAACGATGACTAGTGATGTACTTCTCATTTCCTAAGACATGAATTCCTTCTGTTTTTTTTTTTTTGAGTAGGACTATGTCTCTATGATCTATGATCTAGATTATTGGCCGGTCAGGTTCCACGATGGATGGACATGAATCAAAACTCTCCATATTGAAGAAGATTATATCGACTGCCATTTTTAGTTTGATCGTGACCACAGGGTCTTCTTGGTGCTATATTTGCATGCCATAAATTGAAATCATCCCAGCTGTATACCTAGGATGGTTCGGAAAACAATGGATGTCAATTGTAGAAATTTAAATAAATTTTGATCAAATTAGCCTTGTGGAATAGCTAAACACCCAAAAAATAAGAACTTTTAAAAATTTTCATACAATAGCTTGTTGATAGCTTTTAAAAATTATTTTAGATAAAATTGTTCTTACTATGCTTTGCATGGCGGGAGGGATTCGGAGGGGTAAACATTGTGGGGCCCACTATGGTATTTGAGAGAAATTCACACTGTTAACATATTTTGCCAAATCATTTTACGACATGCGTCCAAAAATGAGGTAGATCCAAAACTCAAGTGGGATACATAATAGAAAATAGTGGAGATCGTACGCCCATGGTTGAAACATTGATGAGGCCGCGAAAGCTTTCAATCAAGGTAATATTTCTATTTTTTCAATTTATCCCGTAATAAGGACCTTATAAGTATTTGAGCCACTTTATGAACGGTGTCGATTGCATATAAAAATCATAGTGGAGCCTAAAAAGGTTTGAATGGTAGGCAACCTATTTCCACCGTTTCTAGTTGTGTGACCCACTTTAGTTTCAGATCTAATATTTAAGTTTGGGTCTCATATATTAACATGATCTTCCAAAAAGGATGGATGGAGTGGATTTCCCACAAACATCATTGTGTGCCCAACATAGCTTCCGGTGAGAAACTTTGCAAAAAGCTATTACTAAAAATCTGTGTCAACATGATGGGATGTGACGCGGATTGGGTTGCAAAACCTAGATAGATAGGGATGGTCTTGTGGGACCCACTATGATGTATGTATTTCATCTATATTGTCCATCATTTTTAAAAGATTATTCTAGGGCATGAGCAAAAAAAATGAGGCCAACATAGAAAGTAGTGAGGTTGAAAATCTACTATTGAAAACTTCTTGTGGTCCATAAGATTTTTGGATGTAATTCATTCTTTGTCCCATGATGTTAAATTAAATTCTAAATCTAATGACATGAGTGGATTCGACATATATACCATACTAGGCCACAATAACCCTTAACATGTGATAACCTCAACCCTTAACACATGACAACCACGACCCATACCCTTAATACATGACAATCTCAACCGTTAGCACATGACAACCTTTACTCTTAACACATGATAACCACAAACCAGACCTTAACAACCTCGACCCTTAAGACATGACAACCACGATCCAGATCCTTAATACATGACAACCTCAACCCTTAACACATGACAACCATGACCCATACCCTTAACACATGACAACTTATAACCTTAACAATTGATATGTGTTTATTGTCTTCCAAAGAAATACATTATAAAATCTAAATTCTATTTTCTTTATTGTGTTTCACATGACAACTACAACTATCTATCTCCGAATCAAATCCCTTCCGACAATCACTTCTCCCCACGACAATAATTATCATCCCTATCTCTCTTTATCCACAACTAAAATTGGCTTCCATTTTTAATAAAATGTTATTATGCAAAAAAAAAAAAAAAAAATAAAAAATAAATAAATAAAATCATTTAAAATATATTCCACCTATTTGTGGCTTCCATCTCTAAGAAATATGGTCGTCGAAGCAAAAACAATATTTATTTTTAGGGCCGTAAAAGTTGCTAGTGATACCCATATGTTGGAGAAGTTGATGACAATGACTGTACGATGAAAAATGCAGTTGGGGTGATGGTGGTAGGTCTTCGAAAGGCATGCTTAAAAAGTGAGAACAAGAGTTCTAAAAAAACAATAAAGGAAGAAGAATAAGATTCATACGGGCACTAGGATCAAAGCAAAGATATTTTTATCCCAAAGTTTTTGAAAAAGGTCTCAAGGGTCAGATAGGGCTTTTTTAAAAGGTGAATTTTAAAGTGTTTGGCAATACCATAAGGCTACTTTGATCAAAATTCTAAATTTAAAATCCTAACATCCTGGTACGCGTCAACATTAGGCAAATGTGCAAATGTAAAATAAGTGTGTTAGGTTTACTCTTTTACAGAAAATAATTCTTAGATCTTCTTAAAAACTTAGAGAATTTCACTCTCCAAGTGGGCTACAACGTGTAAAATTAATAAACAGTTGAAATTACTTTCTACTCATCATTAGGCATGTTATAGTGCTGTTGTGGCGTGAGATGTTCTGAAATTTACATGAATATCTAAATAGTCCTGATGGAAAGCTCACATATCACAGGCATAACAAATTGGATAGCGGATTATAATTAGTTATTACCGTTCACCTTGATGATATGTTGTATATCAATGATGTCCATCTGTTTCTTCATTACATTTTAGGAAGTGGTCTAAAAATTTAAGCAGATGTAGATGTCGGGTGAGCCATACCACAAGAAGTGATTGAGTGCTTACCATTAAAAATTCCAAAGGGCACATGAACTGTTAGTAATATCAAGAAGACACGAATAAAGGGAAAATACAATGATCAGCTTAATCCAAAACCTTGGTGGTCCATAAAAAGATTTTAACGATCATTCGTCACTGCTTTTAGTGGTGTGATCTACCTTAGATTTGTTTCTTCTTAAGGTCTAGGATTGCATCCTAAAATGAGATGAAAAATGTTAGAAATTAATACACAACGGAGGATAGAAGAAAACGATCAGATCTATCGGGTTCAAGGCTCGACTTGAATAGTCGATTTCTCAAGACAGATTTGCTGCCATTTTTCTGAAAATTTCAGCAAGTGCAAACGAAGGAAATCTGCAAATTATCTTCAGGATACAATGAACTCTCAATCCAATTTTCAACACAAAAATTTGCACATTTAAGTGTTGAATAGATCTCCAGTTTTGACACCGATATGCCTTAAGACGTTCAGAAAAAACTCAGCAAGAGATTAGATCGAGAGTAGTTGCACAGAAGATGATATAATGTTAAGGATTAAGAGTATATCTTCTGGATTATAGTATCCAGGATTTATATCAATTAAAGGGTTATGGATTTCTTCCTGAAGAGGTGCTAAAGTGTCTCTTCAAGAAATCCATACCCATTCACAGCAAATAATTGTCTTGCATAAGCAAAATTCTCTTTTCTTACCAACTAGCTATACACATTATTTATGAAAAGTTTAAATAATTAATATATTTATTTACTTTCTAAAAATAACTTTTATTTTTGAAATTTATTTTTATTCTAGATAAACCGGATGGATATACAACGAATACATCAAGGTGGCCCCACCCGGTCAAGGTAAGGGTAACAATTAATCCTTTACCCATGTTGCGACAATTGCATCCACCTACGGACATGTAGGCGTGCGTTCGAAGTAGATTGGCTAATGAGAGTGTGATGAGTAGTTACTCTCGCTATTTAGATGACGATCTATACAACTCACCCTAACGTATGTGTTTCATCCACACTTTCTATCTAATTCCACACTATCTATCTAATTTGCTCATTTTAAGTCACAGGCTAAAAAAAGGGTAGATCAAAATCTTAGGTGAACCATGTCACATGAAATAGTGGTAATTGAATGCTCACCATTAAAAACTTATTGTAGGCCCACAAAAGTATTAGATGAAAGCTGATATTTCTATTTTCACTCCGTTCAGGTCCTTGTGACTTAATCAATAGAATGGATGTAAAATAAACATTACAATGGGTCGTAAGAAGTTTTTAATGGGGGCCGTTCTGGGGGGGGGGGGGGCTTGTTAGTACACCCACCGTCAGTCCACACTTCAGTGTTAGCCACCCCCACCAGGGAATTAATACCAAGACCTCAAGTGGTTCATAGTAAATTTTAATATACCTCAATTTTTGGCACATGCCTAAAATAATGATCCAAAAGAGATGAACATCGTGGATAAAACGCATAAATCATGATGGTGCTCACATAGCACCGTCCAGTAGGCACATCGCTACTGGCAGTGCGAGTACGCAATCCGCGTTCAAATGGGCGGGGAACCTCTGATCCAGGGCGGCGCGGTTAGGAGGTTTTCCCTATCCACCAGGTCGGTGGATCCCTAACTATTGGGGCCTGCTCTTATGTATTTTCCTTACATCCACGCCGTCCATCCATTTTTGCATATCATTTTCCGACATATCCTTAAAATGAATCCGATTCAAATCTTAAGTGAACCTACCAAAGGAAACAGTCCTGATTGAATACGCATCATTAAAAACTTTATAGGACCACCGAATGTTTATTTTCCATCCAACCTTTTGATAAGGTAAGTAATAACTGGATGAAGATACCACACAAATATCAGCTTGATCCTAAACTTTTCTAGCCCAAGAAAAGTTTTTAATCGTAGAATACCACTATTTCCTGTATTATGGTACAACTTAGATTTGGATCTACTTCATTTTTGGGATGATACACTAAAATAACTTTTCAAAACGGATGGACGGTGTGGATATAAGTAACATATATCAAAATCGGTACCACTATCAGGGATCCCACCCACTCTGGTAGATCCGGGGGTCCACCGAAGCCGCGCACGCTCCCGAGTTACACCTTGCAAATTTTAGTTGGTTGAAATGACAAGCCATTCCTTACATGACAACGACATATGCCATGTTCAACGCTTATCAAGTAAACTAAAGAGTTTGATAATTCCACACGCGTGCTGGAGCCTGTCCATCAATACGCAGGCAGCAAGTATTGAGGATTTCTGTGAGATCTCATCCTTCAATTAGGTGGGGTAACTGATTTAGATCTTCTTTCTTAAAAAGTACGCCATTTCACTTCATAGGTGGACCACAGAATATAAAAAAAAAAATGGACGGTAGGAAAAATGTTCTTTGAAACATCAAATTAATTTGAACATCGTGCCCCACTAGGGGAGTGGAAGTGCTCGATTATTTAGGCTGAAGATTTAAGCTTTCCTTCCATTCTGATGGAAAGCCTAGATCGTGCACACGTGTTTAACGTTGGCGCATGTGCTGCATGCAGATTGGCAGGGCTTTAGGTGCATTTCCAATTATCAAATCTTTTGGTTACGTTGGGATCTAGCCGTTGGATCAGGTCCTTTTCATTGAAACAAGCCATTCATATAATGGGAATAACAACGAAAAGTCGCATATTCAAATATTTCAACTATTTGATTACCAAGGGTTATGTTGACCATCCGTATTAAAAACAACAAAAGAAGCCAAATGATAAATGGTTTGAAATATTCTACTCTATGAGTTTAAGATGAGTTCCAACGTATAAACCGTTTAGATCGTTGAAATATGACATCAGATGAGTTCCAACTCTACCAAACTTTATATAGAATATGATGATCGATGATCCACCCTGTTTCCTTTACTATCGTCCAATCATTTTGAATGCTTATTCGAAGGCATGACCTTAAAAGGAACAGCTGCGAATCTAAGATGGATTGTAGTAAAGGAAACAATGGTGACTTAAGATAATATTTGTGTGGTCTCTTCATGTCTGTGACCTTATCTATAGGTTGGATGGCAAATAAGCATTCTAGAGAAATCCATGAAGTATTTAATGGTGAGGATTCAATCACAACCATGTCCTATGGTGTGGTCCACCTAAGATTTGAGTCGGCTTCATTTTTGGGATCATGCACTGAAAAGAGATTTCAAAATGGTTGAACGGTGTGGATTTAAGGCACCTACATC
Source organism: Magnolia officinalis (assembly GCA_021015155.1). Taxonomy (NCBI): domain Eukaryota; kingdom Viridiplantae; phylum Streptophyta; class Magnoliopsida; order Magnoliales; family Magnoliaceae; genus Magnolia; species Magnolia officinalis. The sequence goes on from JAJHSJ010000003.1 coordinate 102,372,497, forward strand.
ACTGTGAGCCCCACAGCCAAGGGTCCCACCCACTTAATCTCTTCTCGATTTTGGTGGGGAGGGATTAGGTGTCAGCTGAGAGACATATTAGGGAGTGTTTCCCTTGGGCCCACCTTGATGTACATGTATATCCATGCTGCACGTCAGCTTTCAAGATCATTTAAGGGCATGGTTCTTAAAATGAAGTAAATCCAAATCTTCAGTAGACCACACCACATGAAATAGTGGTCATTTAATGCCCACCATTAAAAACTTTCTAATAACCACAGTAATATTTATTTGCCGTCCAACTTGCTAATAAAGTTACAGAGACAGGCAGATTAAGTGAAACCCCGGGCTCACCTAAGGCAGTGCGGCCCTTCCCATGGGGCCCACCTTGATATATGTATTCTATATATAGCCCATTTAATTTTTTACTGGTCATTTTGGAGCATTACCTGAATAATAAAACAGATTCAATTATCAGGGACCATATTCCGTTGTGTTTATTTGCCATCTCTATTGTTAAGGTTACATATGTACACGAAGGGAAATATGGTCAATCAACATTACTTCTCATGGTATGGTCCACCTGATAACCGGATCTGCTTCATTTTTAGCATAATGCCCTGAAATGATATGCAAAAACATATGGATGGCGTGGATGCAGAAAACATGCATCAAGGTGGGCCCCACGATAAGGGGGGCACCGTTTTGGGCGGAGTCAGGGTCTCACCTAATCCGCTCGAGGATGAAGGGAAAAACCAAGTATCAGCTTGATCCGAAACTTCTGTAGTCCCTAATAACTTTTTAAAGGTGGGTATTCAATCCCTAAGGTGCGGTTGACTTAAATGTATATCTGCTTATTTTTAGGACCATACCCTTAAAATGATATGAAAATTTTTTATGGACGGCGTGGATATACAAGAAATAAATCAAGGTAGGCCCCACAGTCCGGGGAACACCCACTAACTTGTTCCCCGGGTAACACCTAATCTGCCCCCAACGATCGGATACAGTACAAGTGTACGGATATCCAATTCTAGAAGATATTGGCGCGGCAATGGAATATCCGTCTATTCCTTCCACTTTAGAATTATATGATACGGAACCCGTCATCCCTACCTGTATGTTCTAAATTTCTGTGAAGTATAATGCACGGTTTCGCAATCCAGACCGCTCGTCCCTTTTTCCAACCGTCAAAACGGGAGGTCTTCGAAATATTCAGTTAATGTATACACTTAGTGTTCACTATAAGTTATAGTGCTCATGATTGCATCAGGAGAGTTAAACAGTCCAATCGATTGATCTAGACTGTTCATCAGGTTCTGCACCCATTAGGCCCACCACTAATTTCATGGGCAGACATCATACTAATGGACAGTTTAGATCAAACTATTTGATGTTCCAATTTACCCAATACAACTAGGAGCACTATATCTTGTAAGTGCTCACGAGAGTACAATCCATATAAATGCTTCTTTTTTTTTCTTTTTTTTTTTTTTTTTTTCGGGTTATTAGAACGGCAGTTCTCATTATCATTCCTCTCAGTACCGTTTATCTCCAGGGTGTGCTCCGGTGGTACCGGTACCACCGTAAGGACCTGGGAGAAGTAGGGCCCGCACGTTGTATTCATAGCATCCGACCCGTCCATTAGATATTTCACATCATGTTACCACCATAACTCAAAAATCAGTCGAAATAGAAACTCAGGTGGGCCACTCACCCTTGATTTACGTAGGGGCCCGCGTTATTGTACATACAATGCTATTCAGACCCTTCATCTATCCATGGTCTGGACAAAAATCAGACTCTTCTGCAACTCAAGTGGCCTACTGAGAATAAGGGCAGGCCTCCCCTCGCACCTTGTTCCATGTGCTGTGGCCCATCATAGATTTGTTTCGAGCTGGTGATCAGACTGATGTAACTTTAGGAGACGCCACCAATGGATGGGTTGGATGTGATGCACATGCCTCCGATGGATGGGCTAGATGGGTTTGGATGTGATGCACCCACCACCTAGTCCAGCTGAGCGCCACAGTAAAGTTTATATAATGGGGTATTGAAGAAAAAGTTTATAAAATATTCTATATTGGGTGGGACCCAGTAGACCAATGGTCTAGATCTTTTTAGAAGTCTATAAAACTTCCTCCCATCCACTCGAAAAACAGAAATGAGAGAGATCCCATCAAAACAAAACAACACTTCACCAAAGTATCGCTCTCCACGATCTCGTAGCGACACGCGAGCCGGACTCTATCGTCTGAATTCCGAACTCGACCGGAAAACGCCCTACAACATTCGAAAACGACCTCAAATGCGAGGGTGTTTTAGTCAATTCACCGGGCAACATTTCCAATCCCACTTCACCCCTCTCAAATTTCTGGAAAATCCTCTTCCAGAGGCGAAAAATCTACCCCATTTAGCCCCAGGGGCATTTCCGTGATTTCCTCCAACACCAAGTGTATATATTGACCCTGACAGCGCTCCCAACTGTTCCTCCCATGGAGGACCAGCAGCAGCAGCAGCGGGAGGAGGATATCCAACCGTACTCTAACTTAACGACGGAGCTGACGACTTCGCTGGAAACAGTGGATGAAACTCAAAGGGAACCTGACACACGAGGCGGCGGGACGCGGCATCCGATCTACAGAGGCGTCAGAAAACGTAGGTGGGGGAAATGGGTGTCTGAAATCCGGGAGCCGCGTAAGAAGTCGCGAATATGGCTTGGATCGTTCACGACTCCCGAGATGGCGGCGCGGGCGTATGACGTGGCAGCCTACTGTCTCAAAGGCCGGAAAGCCCAGCTCAATTTCCCAGACGAAGCCGAGATGCTTCCACGGCCGTCCTCGTGCATGGCCAGAGATATCCAGGCCGCGGCCGCGGCAGCCGCAGCAGCCTGCGCTGCTGCTGGCCATCCGGGGAAGGCCGACGCCGATAAATCACTGGGAGTTGACGAGGATTTCTGGGGAGAGATCGAATTGCCGGCGTTGGCCTACGGCGAGAGGGTGATTTCGTCGGGGTTTTCGGACAGCGGCGAGATTTTCTCGGAGGATTTCCTGCCCGAGTTCGGGGATTGGGAATCGATGTGCTCGGCTTACGGAGATGATGACACGTGTATCGATGGGCGTTCTCTTTCGCAATTCTAAAATGCGCCGTGGTTTTTAGTTAACCTTAGCTCTTCTCCTGTTTTTCAACCATCTACCTGTTGTAGCAAGAAGCATAAATAAATAATGCTCTCTGAAAGCTGTTAGCGTTTGGAAATATTACAACAGACGGAACGCCCAATAAATACGCCTAGATGACAGTGCGCACACTCCCTTTCTCGGAGGTAGCAAGTTAATCATAAGGCGATGAGAGGAGGCGAGTAGGGTACTGCGCATCTATGCGTACTTTGGGTGATTTCCAACGGACGTGTTCATTTCACAAGTTTGCATTTCTTTTTTTTCTTTTCTAGTTTTAGAAATATGTTTATATGTAATTTTATTGAATTTAGCAATTTATGCAATATTACAATCAGATTTCATTCTTTTCTTTATTGTGGGGCATTTTGTTCTGTAAAGACGAGGTCTAGAAACAGGCGGCTGTAAAACCTTGTCTGTTCGCACACGAGCAATTGTTCCAACACGTGTGAAAAGATCATGGTTTCACTCCTCGGGTGGGCCACAAGGGAGTTAGCAAGCTGACGGCTCCAACTACATTTTTATAGAGAAAACTTTGATATTCTTTCAGAGTGGGGTGGATGATACGCCGACTGAGAATAATTGCATGCTTGCAATGTAAAGTAATTCAGATTAAATTGTCCATTCGCAGTTACCAAAAAGTGTAGTGTTGATTTTCCCATATGGACCGTTATTGGACGGTTAGAACTGAAAAATATCCAACGGTCCTACTTCAACGAACAAGTGTCCATGAATCGAAGGCTGGGGTTGTTAGGCTAATGTGATTCTGAGACCTTGACCCAGCAACAACGGAGATCACAATTTGATCAGATTAATTTGAGTTAATTTATGCCATGTGTATAATTTATGAGCGCCTGTGTACCAAGTACTTGCATAGATGGAGTATCAAATAACTCCCATTTTTACAACCATCCTTCCTTTTCTTCTTCTTTCTTCTTCTTCTTCTTGAAACTGTCGTAATTGACTGAAATGGGCTCATTCTTTTGTAAGGAAGATTAAAATAATAATTAAAAAAAAAAACAAATAAAACAGACTGAAATGAGTTCATTCTTTTGTAGGGAAGATTTTTTTTTTTTTTTTTTTTTTTTTTAAAAGACAAATAAAATTGCAGGTCTTATAAGTTCAAATCTTATGTAAGTCCAATATATAAAAACCATAATTTACGGTCCACTCAACAGAAAACTTCCAAACTATAATGTATATAATATCCAGCCCCTCCAGTAAGGTGGCCTATGGCCCGTGGGCCTACACTGAGGATCACCTTGTACAAAAATTAACCCATGCACTCATCAAGTGGGCAAACCTACAGAAAATTTTCTATAGCAATTGATGAATGACGAAATATTAGTTGGGACTGCTCGATGAATGGATGTGCAAAATTTTTGCACATGCGATCTCATGATGGGGCTAACCTATTGATGTAGAGTGGGTCACGGACACTTTCATGGCCAAGATGGACCAGAGAAGGCCCGATTAGAGGTGGAGGTGATCGGGACTGTAAGTGTTGGGATGCCTTGCATAAACCTTAGGATCTAGCCTCCCGAAACAAACCAGAATTATGGATAATAAAAGCAATGAAATAAATCAAAGCATCAATCACACACCACACAAGAGATTTTTACGTGGAAAACCCTCAAAGAGGTAAAAACCACGGGACCTCGTCCAGATCAACAATCCACTATGAAGTAGAACGTTTACAACCTTCTTCACTCACGCAGGAGTGGATAAACAATGAGAGAAAAAAGAAAACTAGAGAGATCTCACCGATCACAAGGACGTAGAAGCGCTGAGACGACGGCTCCCTTCCACAAGCTTCCTCTCTCTCTTATCTCTTTCTCTCTCACCTTTGATAGCCCTAAACCCTTTAGCAAATCCCTTGCAAAGCTTTAGGAAACCCTCTTGCTATTTTGTGATAGCTAGAAAAACTCTAGGCAACCCCTTTTATAGTTTTGGGAAACTCCTTTCCGCATCCCAGTTGCGAAAGGACTCAAATCCGCAGTTTCGCGCAAAATCGCGGAACAAACTGCGTAACCTACGACTAGTCGAGACATCCCTTCGACCAGTCGTAGGCCCCCTTCGACCAGTCGAAGGTTCCTTCGACCAGTCGTAGCTACAGTAAAAAACAGCAAAATTACTCGCTGGACTTTGAGTCGAAGTTTCGACTCGAACCTTCGACCGGTCGACCACCAGCCTTCGACCAGTCGAGCAGGGCTCTCGACCAGTCGAAGATGGGTCAAAATAACCCATCAGTAAGAACCTTAAAACAGGTGTATCTTGCAAATGAGAATGAGTTTTTTGATATATCATATATGCTTTTAGGGTGGGAGAAGCTACTTTAGCTAACCAACCCACTGCTTTGGGTTGCCCATGCCAGATTTGCGAGATTCCATCATATCCTATTTCCATTTTTACTATAAATAATAAGTTTTAATTCGATCATAACTTTTTATCCTTTGAATTTTAGGAGTTATGCACAACATGAAAAGGGCTTAGAAAAATTAGGAGACTGAAGTGGTTGGCCAAATTGGACACTTACTATTTTTGGCGGGAAACCATGAAGTCTAGTAGGAATCACTGTCTTAAATTCTGTCCTAAGTTTGAGTTCACTATTTAAAAGATTGTAATTTCGATTTTTTTATCAATAAATTAATTTTGAATTATTAGAAATTATTTCTTTTTATCCCTCACGGATTTAAGGAATATCTGAGAGTAGTCTAGAGAAACTTCATATGGATTTAGACTAGTTATCCCCGAGGAAGACGGGTGATCGACCTCATCATGTCCTTTCCTACCTTCCCTAGGTCACCTATTGGAGGGTTTGATGTCACACCCATCTGAAAAGTTGGAAGTTATCCAACTATGAAACAATGTGCCGGACCGTCTCTCTCATCAGGTCATCTTCACTGCATACTTTCCACACTAATGCGAAACTTGGCAACTGTTGTTATCGGTTGCATGTGTACAAATTTTGAAACTTTGGTCAAGTACTTGTACTTTAACACGTGGGGTCCACCTGATGTTCAGGTAGGGCTAGTTTTTAAGCATTGGATCGCCTCACCAGAGGCCCAATTTCTCACACAACTATTCATTCCAATTGATAATCTAGCCTACTCGGTATAGGGATGTCAATTCAAGGTGGTAGGATTTGATTGAGCCATGTACATCCATCAGAAATGGCCCCAATCTAAGTACTTACTAGACCAAATAACTTTCAAATATGCTTTGCCTCAACCCAATCTCTGACCCCAGAACATGGCCCAATCGATCCCACCATATGTCGGGATATCCCTGGTGACCAATCTACACCCACTCAATATGGTGACAATCTCATTCTCGACAATTTCTCTACTTCTAAAACTCCTGGGGGATTTTCAAAATGTGGAGTTTTTTCTATTAATGGAAAATCTCACAAAAAAATGAAAATCTCACAAAAAAATCAAATATTTAAAACTATATATATATAGGGTATTAACTGCTGTATTTTCACTGTACTTTGGCTAGATTCATAATGTCAACGATATTTGTTACACGGGTGCTTGAGCGACTGTAATTAACATTCCTCCTTTTCTGATAAGCCGTCATTGAGGAACGTTCCATGCCCGTGGATATGCAACAACATGTGGGTCCATAGAAAGTTTACACAAAATCCAAGTCGTTCAACAGTTTTCTCCATTGTCCATGCAACATAGTTCTAAAAATTAGTGACTTGACTCAAATACTCAGCTGAGTACTCAACTTGATGAAATTTGAAGCTGAGTCACTATCTAATTCAACAATGAGCATAACCAGGTGCGTCTGTCGAGTTGGCTTGCCAACTTAAGCAGAGTCAAATTGATTGGAGTCTTCCGGTCAACCTGACCTAGCTGAATATTAAGTCGAGTCAAGTTTCTAGGTTTCTAGAATTATGATTTGTTACTCCAAAAGTCCAAATAATATACTGACCAACACGCTTGCTTGTTTTCCATGAGTTATGTTAGAATATAAGTTTCAAAATCAGTGCATTGGCTCGGTTTGCTCTAACTTGTGTATGTCCCATCAATTGTAAGTTTGTTGAAGTGGAAAATGTTATATAATGGGAAAATTTTAATACAAGCTTTCCACATGATAGCAATATAATTCATGTATTATTCTTTATATGGTATCAGGAGATTAGCTAGGTAGGAGAAACTCTACTTCCTGGGGAACCCACTTATTTTATATATATATATATATATATATATATATATATATATATATATATATATATATATATATATAAACCAAATTGTCGCTCACCACCAGTACTGGACTGTATCGGGCTGTTTTGGGCAGATACTGAAATAGGACTATCATTGATGGAGTTGGTTTACTAAAAGAATAATTAAATGGTTTTGCTTTCAATAAATTATAGGCAGATTTTATTTGGAATTGGGCTTTTTATTGAGAGAAAAAAAAAAAAAATCAATCATCCTGAATTTGCAAAACGATCTTGTAGGAAATGCCCAAGATGTCCTTTTCCTAAACTTTATAGTGGTGAAGTCGTGCATTGCAGGGCATGCATACGGTCTGTGAAAAATGCCGTGTTATAAAAGCGGAGCTGCAACACAGGAAGAGCTTTAAGTGGAGAGCGGATTAGGTGTTATCCGGGTAACATGTTAGTGAGTGTTTCCCTAACCATGGGGTCCACCTTGATGTATGTGTTATATATCGATGCCGTCCATCAGTTTTTCCAGATCATTTTAGGATATGGTCTGAAAAAAGAAGCAGATCCAAATATCAAGTGGACCACACGGTAGGGAATTAATTAATTACCACCATTAAAAACTTCATGGGGGCTAGAAAGTTATGGATCAAGCTGAGATGTGTTTTTCCTTCATATTGTAAGGCAAATAAACATTATAGTGAGTTCTTGGAAGTTTCTAATGGTGGGCGTTCAATAACCATTGTTCCTAGTGTGTGTTTTTAGGACCTTGCCTTAAAATGACCTTTAAAAAATAAAAAAAAAATAAAAAAATAAAAAACTAAAAGTGGATCCCACTTGAGTTGTAGGCTATGATAGTTGGAAGCTAAAATTCATCACACTTATCCAATCTTCATGTGGGCCATCATGTGAACTTAGAGATTTTTTTAAATGATGATTTATTATTTTTTATAGTGAGGCTTACCAATGTGGTGTGCATGTCCTTTTTTCTGTGCATCATGTGACGATGAAGGGATGCCCAAAACTTCAATTTATATAATTATTACCTAACAATCTCAAAGAAATTTAATGAACAACCACCCAAAAGCTTCCAAATACAAATGACACCACATGATGGCCAAATGACATATATCATGCAGCGTCCAACTTCCATGATAAAGTGGTCAGTCAGGACAAGTTAGATCCTGTACAGATGATTTTTGCGAGCAACACTTGCATGAATGTCCAATTTGTAGTAACATGTGGAGTGGCTAGGTATTAAGTGCCTGTTTGGTTTTTCAATTCCTGTGTAATTAGGTTGTAAGTAATCATTACTATCTCAACTTGTTTGACAATATGGGAGTATTTCTGCCTTGAAAAACAGTTCAAAAACATTGACTTAAATTTTTGAGTCCTGCAATGATATGTGTTGGGGATTTTGACTTGCAGAATCACACAGATCTAGATCTAGGATAGGAAACCAATGACACCAAGCACACACAAGAGAGCACAAAGTCAACGTGGAAAACCCTTGCGGGAAAAAACCACAGCACAAAGCGACAGATCTCCACTATGAAAATAGAAATTACAAAGAGAGAGGACTTACCCGATTCGAACAACCTCGAATCTCACCCTTGCTACACCCTTTAGAAACCCTAAAAAACCTTTTAGGAACTCTTGGAACTACTTTAGAAAGCCTTAGAATACATCCCAATCCTGCATACACCCCTTTAAATAAGAATAGAAAGAGGTAGAATCCAAATAGGAAACAAAATCCGTAAAATCTGCGTTTCTGCAATCGCATCTACGGAACTTATCGATATCATCGAAGGTCTCTCGATGACAACTTCGATATCATCGATGGTCCTTCGATGATATTGAAACAGGACAAAAAACTGTCCAGTAACCAGGTGTGAAAAATACTGTGAATTATCGATGGCATCGAGACCCTGTCGATATCATCGACAGACCAACAGACAGTTTTAAGACATTTGTTGATATCATCTAAAATCCTGTCGATATCATCGACAGACCAACAGACAGTTTTAAGACATCTGTCGATATCATCTAAAACCCTGTCGATATCATCGACAGACCACCAGACAGATTTAAGACATCTGTCAATAACAATCTCACCAGACAGATTTAAGACATCTGTCAATAACAATCTCCACCATGTCTTCAATCTTCATCCGTATAACTTCTTGTCCTCTTCTCTTATTTCTACATCATATCATAGCTTCTCCTGCACACTCCGTCTTCCTTTTACACTATCGCCGAGCTTAGAGAAGTTGCACAGAACTTGAACTTCTCTACAGGAACATTCTTGTTGATCATGTCTGCCGGATCTAAATTTACATACTCAACCACCTTTGCTCCTGTCTTCCCAAAAGAAAAGACGTAATCTTCTTACCATCTCACTGCTACCCAATATTGTTTGTTGGGGTACTTGCTCACAACATTGATAGCTTGTGAAATAATCGGTCTAATCCAGACCATGACATATACTGTCAACCGCATTCGAATAAGGCTCATGAGATATGCTGCTTTTCCTCGTCTGTTTTGGGACATGTCCTGTGGAAAACTTGAGGAGAGACGCGTAGGGAACGCTCTCCGACTTTACCTGGCCCATCACATCCTTGATCAATACCTACACAGAAGGTATTCTTCCTGTGATTACCAAAGTCTACTCCTATTTCAGTCTCAACGCCAAGAATCATCTTTGCAGCCCCCCGATCCTTCATCCTGAATGTCCCACTTAACCGAGTCTTCAATACATTGATTTCAGACATGTCATAATTGGCGATCTACATGTCATCAATTCCTTACTCACCATGAAGGAATCAAACCACTGCCTAAGCGACAGGTCAAACCACGACCTCCTGCAAAGTCTTTTCTCAGCCCCTTTAACTTCGAACCGCTCTGATTGATTCATGTAGATCTGCTCTTCCCTTTCCCTTGCAGAAGTGCAGACGCTACATCCATCCTTCCAGCTCAAGATCACATTGGCCAACCAGCGCTAATCATGGATCTAATAGACACCTACTATACTGTCGGCGCGAATATCTCTGAGAAGCCGATCCCTTCTCTCTGATTATAATCCTTCGCTACCAACCTTGCCCTGTATCTATGCTGTATCCTCCTGAAGATCCACCTGCATTAAACCGCTTTCCGGCCCACTGGAAGCTCCACCCACTCCCATATGTCGATCTGGTATAACGAATCCATCATATCGCCCATAATCACCTTACACTTCTCAGCACTAAGCTCATCTAGAGTCATCTGAAAAGAAGATGAATCCCCTACAATATTTGAGTCATCGATATACCTCGTCGATATCCTGCGATCATGCCATGTGATTCTTCTCACAGGTGGCTGCTCCACCTGCTCTGTATTCCTGTCCGCACGTCTTAGCCTTCCTGCCCTGCCCGCTCATGTAGCCATGCCCAACATGTCACACACGTGCAGAGGTGGAATCCGCTACATCCACTGCAGCTCCACCTTTTGAAGTGCTCCCGATCAACCTGTACAAGTTACCGAGTCGTTGCGCTTTCATGATTACCCGTGCCCCCTTAGATACCTTAAGAGCACCATCAATACCTGTGTACTTGCATCCTTTTGCCTCAAGTACACCAAGAGAAATCAGATTCTGCTTCAAATCAGGAACATGCCTGACATCAGTCAGGGTACGGTCCACCCCATCAAACATCTTAATGCGCACCGTACCAACAGCCACAACATTACAGGCAATATCATTGCCCATAAATACCTGTCCACCATCGCACTCCCCGTAGCTGGCGAACCAACTCCGATGAGGAGTCATGTGAAAAGATGCCCATGTGTCTAGTATCCACTCGTCTTTACGATCATCGTATGGCTGCCAGATAGTAGACACAGACAAAATATCACCATCACATCCTCTCGATCCATCTGACGTGGCAACATTGGCCTCCCTGTACGAAGCCTCAGAATTTTCTCTCTTTGATTTAGGATTTTCACAATCCTTCTTCACATGTCATTCCTTCCCACAATTCCAGCACTTTAACTTTCCTTTGCCCTTGCCCTTGGATTTGGATTTATAACCTGAAGAACCCGTACCTTGTTCAAAATTCCTACCCATTGTAAACAGTGCATCAGAAGAGCCCCATGTCGCCGTTTAGCTTTCTCATAGCCTTCCCTTGAACGGCTGAGATAACGGCGTCGACACTCAGAGTTTTATTCGTGCTGCATATAGTGTCCTTGAATGACTCATATGACGTTGAAAGAGAATTCAGCAACATACATGCTTGTTCTTCATCTTTCATCACTTCCTCCATATCCAGCAATTTGCAAACTAATTTATTAAAGTTGCTGATGTGAGCCTCCAGATATCCACCCTCTGCCATCTTGAAGTTATACTACTGCCGCTTCAAATGTAGGCGATTTTTTGAGGATTTTTTCGCATAGACATCCTCTAACTTCGCCCATAACTTAGCTGCAGTTTTCTCCCTCATGACGTTGTAGAGAACCTCATCCGTGAGACATAAACGGATCGATGATAAAGCTTTCTTATTAAGAGTATTCCAATCATCATCAGTCATAGTAGACTTTCGCTCCTCAAGAGCACCATCTTTGCCTTGCTTGATTAAGGAACTCATCATCTTGATCTTCCATAACTCAAAATTATTTTTCCCTGAGTACTTCTCAATCTCATACCTGGTGCTCGCCATTATTACTAATCCTGCAGATTCAGATCTGTGCCCCAACCGATTGCTCTGATACCACTTATTGGGAATTTTGACCTGCGGAATCACACAGATCTAGATCTAGGATAGCAAACCAAAGACATCAAGCACACACAAGAGAACACAAATTTAACGTGAAAAACCCTTGCGGGAAAAAACCACGGCACAAAGCGACAGATCTCCACTATGAAAATAGAAATTACAAAGAGAGAGGACTTACCCGATTCGAACAACCTCGAATCTCACCCTTGCTACACCCTTTAGAAACCCTAAAAAACCTTTTAGGAACCCTTGGAACTACTTTAGAAAGCCTTAAAATACATCCTAATCCCGCATACACCCCTTTAAATAAGAATAGAAAGAGGTAGAATCCAAATAGAAAATAAAATCCATAAAATTTGAGTTTCTGCAATCGCATCTGCGGAACTTATCGATGTCATCGAAGGTCTCTCGATGACAAGTTTAATATCATTGACGGTCCTTCGATGATATCGAAACAGGACCAAAAACTGTCTCACAACCAGGGGTGAAAAATACTGTAAATTATCGATGGCATCGAGACCCTGTCGATATCATCGACAGCCAATAGACAGTTTTAAGACATCTGTCGATATCATCTAAAACCCTGTCGATATCATCGACAAACCACCAGACAGATTTATGACATCTGTCCATAACAATATGTGGTGTATCCCCGCCTTCATCCATCTTACTAAAACAATTTGAGAAATGAGGCAGATCCAAAGTTCAAGTGGCAACACCAAAGGAAGCAATGCACTAAAGCCGCCTAGTGTTGAAGGTTGTTTTCTTTACTGAGCCCACATTGATGTTTATTTGTCATCTAACCAATTTAGAAGTTCACACATACATGGATATGGAAGAAAACATATATATCATGTAGATCCAAAACTTCTATGTGGCCTAAGAAGTTTTTAATGATAGGCATTCAATTCCCACTCTTTCCTATAGTGTGGTTCGATTGACCTTTGGATCTACCTCATTTTTGGGCTCATGCACTAAAAATTAGTCTGCATAGCGGATGGACAGTGTGGATAAGCCACATACATCACATTGGCCCCACATTTATTTGATACATGTCCTCAATTTTGGTGTTGAAAAACCAAGTGTCAACCTCAATATCGGGAGTGGTGCAGTAATTACTATGGTAAATAATTATTACCTATTTACAATGTATTTACAAAGAAATGAGAAAATCAAACAGGCCCTAGAGGTGAATGGTGTTTAAATCAAGTGCCTTTATTCTTGGTTGAATAGGAATTTTCAACAGGATCGACACCATGTTCGATTCGATTAAGAAATTCTGAATTTTGCCGAATTGCTCATTGTATTGTTTTGACTCTATTCAATTCGATCAAAGAGGCTCTCGATTCGATCAAGAAAATTCAAAAAATATAAGTTTGCTCTCTGGATGATTTTGGGCACTTTCGATTCGATTGAAAGTGTGGTAGATTTGAATGACAACCCCTGAATAGAGTTGATCTTATCGACAGTTTGAGCAACTTCTACATAAGTGCATGATTTGTTTTTAATTTCGGATTCAGGTTATATAAATGGGTGTAATATGAGATTAGGGTAACATAAGGTGATTAGATACTTATTCTCAAGAGAGATGAGATTTGGAAAACGGTAATAAAAGATTTTCAACTCTAGGGTTTGTATGTAAGTTGATTTCATCTCTTGTAATTTCAATTTCATAGTAGATTGCTTATCACTTTGTGTAGTGCTTTTTTCCCACATGGTTTTTCCACATAAATTGTTGTGTTATCTGTGAATACTCGAATTTATGTCTCTATACTTGTTTGTTTCACATTTGAGCCACATCTAGGTGACTCTTTCGCACCCAACAAGTAATATCAAAGCAATCAGGTTATTAGGTACAATAGTAGGTTGAGCCACCACCTGTGAGAATAAATCCACCGCAAGATCGCAGGTTACCATTGAGGTACAAACATGACTCAAACGTTACATTTGCCCTTATTACAGATAAGGGGTCTCGTCTATTTTTTAGGAGGTTCTTGATGACGTATATGCAGATAAGTGAATGACGACAATGTAGAATGAGATGAATTCTTTGTATAAGAATGAGACGTGGGAGTTGGAGCTTCTCGCTAGACGGAAAACGATCAGATGTAAGTAGGTTATCAGAAGAAATATGATCGGTATGAGGCCAGATTAGTAACGAAGGGTTATGAGCAGAAGAAGAATGTCGACTTCGGTGAGATTTTCACATCTGTGGTCAAGCAGGTATCTATCAGGTTTGTATTCGCACTAGTTACCCAATACAATCTTATACTGGAACAGTTGGATGTAAAGACTACTTTATTACATGGAGAATTGGAAGCGCAGATTTACATGAATCAATCAGAAGAGTTCGAGGTACAAGGGTATGAGAATAAAGTTTTCAGGTTGAGGATGTAATTGTACCGCATGAAACGATCTCTAGGTAGTGGTATAAAAAATTTGATTCTTTCATGATGAGTTAGCGGTTTCCTGGAAGTGAATTCGATTACTGTGTTTACTTCAGAGCATTGAGTGATAAGGAATTTGTTATCCTAGTATTGTATGCTGATGATATACTTTCCATCAACTATAGCATATTTGAGATCAACATAGTGAATGTTCAATTATCTAGGACATTCAAAATGAAAGATTAAGAGGTTGTAAAGAGGATTCTTGGCATGGACTTACATAAGGACATGGAAAGAGCAGTCTATGGTTGTCTTAGGAGGAGTGTCTTGAGAAATCCCTACTCAAGTTGGGGGTAGACAAGGCAAAATTGGTTAGCACTCTCTACGCTGCTCACTTTCGATTTTCTTCATAACTGTATCTTGCATTAGATGAAGAAAAGTAGTACATGTCTTGTGTGCCCTACACGAGTGTAATTGGCAGTTTGATGTACGTCATGGTATCAACGAGACCAGATATTTCACATGCAGTGGGTGTTGTGACCAGATAATTGTCTAACCCTAGCAATCAATATTAGGAGGTAGTGAAATGACTACTTCGTTACATACGAGGTTCGAAAGACTATGTCCTAACATTTAAAAAATCGGAGGAGAAACTAATAGGCAATGTGGATTTCGATTACATAGAGAATGTGAACAATGAAAGGCCGACTTCCGATTACTTGTTTGTATTAACGGGTGGAGCAATCAAGTGGATATCGAAACTTTAGTATGTGATTACTCTTTCCACAATCAAAGCCGAGTATATGGCAGTAACAGAGGCATTTAAATAAGGTGTTTGGTTGAAAGGAATGATGAATGAGTTGAGGATTCAGTAGGAAGACATGATTGTGTATTGTGACAGCAAGAGTTCTATCAATTTGGTAAAGAACTTAGTATATTATTCCTTTACTAAATATATTGATGTTCATTATTTTATTTGATAGGTACTGCTTGAGGAAGGCAGTGTTGCTCTTGAGAAGATCCACACCATTGTGAATCTGACCGACATTCTTACGAAGGTTGTTCATGCAAAAAAAAAGAAAGATTTTATTTAACTTCTTTAGGTTTGACAAATGTTTGATGAAGACAGGTTGTGCACAAGAAGTGATGATGATGCTATAATAGAGATGATTAGAGATGGAGGAAGCATCGTGTGGCAATGGAGAGTGGAGATTAAAGTCACGGTGGAGATTGTTGAAATCAAGTGCCTTTCATCTATGTTAAACGAGAATTTTCGATAGGATCGACAACTTGTTCGATTCGATTAAGAAATTCCTAAAATTTTCCAATTGTTTGTTTGATTGTTTTCGTCCTATTTAATTTAATCGAGTAGGCTCTCGATTTGATTGAGAAAATCCAAAAATACAAGTTTTTTCTATGGACAATTTTGAACACGATTCGATCGACGATCCTTAATTGGAAACTTGTTTTAGAGAGAAATACGGTTTGAAGAAAGGGGATCTAAGGTTTGCATGTAAGTTGGTTCCATCTCTTGTAATTTTATTTTTATTGTGGACTGCTTGTCGCTTTCTGCCATGGTTTTTCCCCAAGGGTTTTTCTATGTAAATCGTTGTGTTCTTTGTTCTTGCTCGAAATTTTCTATTTTGGTGCTTATTTTATTCACATATGGGTCATGTCTAGCTGGTGACGCTTGCACGCCCAACAAATAATTGAGAGTGTATAAACTATGCTAATATAAGGTTCAGTTTGGAAGCTAATCAAGACATGTGTCACCACCAACCAAATAATTGGGAGATGTGGGGCCTACCACTTGCTTGATAAGTGTCCCATATAAATTCAGCAATTCTTTGGCAAGATCAAGAGATAATAACTAGATGTAAGCATTAATTGTCATATGTGTGCACAACAAACCAAGGAACATCCCCATTTTATACTAAAGGTCGGTTTTTTATGTTGTCATTTTGTAAAATGATGTAGATTAGTTGAAGGTACATTCTTAGCAAGGTTGGAACAAAAGAAGCACGAATGGAAGCGGAAGTAGTCGACCTAACTGGGTCAAGGTGCGTCCGGTTATAAAAAATTCATTTTGAATGGGGAGAACTTGTCGTTCGAAGTATGGATCATAAATCAACTGTAACTTTTTTTATCCAAGCATTATTATGAAACACACAACCTATCAATATTTATGTAATGAAGCTTCAGTGGTCAACCAGCTTGCCATGTGGGCCGAATTCATCCATTTCACCAGAAAATGCACCCATCTAGTTCAACACAATAATTTTAGGAAATTAAAAAAAAAAAATAGTTTTAGAAATTTTTATTTTCATCATATCTTTTTACTTTTGTAATTTTAGAATTTTGTCTTTTTAAAAATTGCGTGCAATAATGCCAGGAATGCTCCGATAAAGTTTATTTGGACGTTTCTATTTTTAGTAAGTTAGACTTCAGAAAAGTTTCACTATTTCGATCAACTACAAAATAAATTAAGATTTTGCTTTTTTTCTAAGTGATGCAATTGGGAAGTCTGACGATCATCTCTTAATACAATTTTGATATTTTGTCTCATGGATTCAAGTTTTCTCCTACTATAATCTTCTTCTCAATATTTCGCGCCCTAATTTGCTGAATCATAACATAAGCTTATTCTACTCTCAGGCTCATTTACGGAGCTGGTAGAGACATATACCCTAAAAGGAAATGAACTTAATTCGAGCTCCCTTGGAGCCTTCTTGCATGAGTTTGTTACCTTCTTTTTGCAGGTAATTCCTCCGAGGATGAAAAAAAAAAAAAAAAAAAACCTTATTCTACTACATGGTTTTTTTGGGCCGACTCTAATGAAAGGCCCACATCCAATCCATCTACAACATGTACCGCTTCAAGTTCAACTGGAATCCACAAAATCATCCGAGGCCAAAAAAGGGGGGTCACACCACAGGGAGATGTTATTGGGATTCAGATGCCATGCCAGATCAATTGATCCTAGAGCTTGAGAGCATGATTTTACGTTGTGCCGCCAACCTGGGTCTAGAACAGGTGACTTTTGATCTCAAAGGCGAACATGAATGGACACACTTGATGGACAGAATATATGTGATTCAAGCATCGTAGTGGCCCCACATTCCCTGTTATAAAGGAACTAGTCTCTTATGTATTTGGATTACAATCTTTTAACTGTTTGTTTTGCAAAAGAGAATGAAAAAATTGAAATTATTTGGATTACAATCTTACTAAAAAAGTAACTTTTTCTTCCTCGAAAGTTTCCATTTAAAATATTAATTTAAAAGAAAACTCTTTTCAAGACTGCGATGTCCCATGAATGTACGTAAACTGAAAAAAATAATGTATGAATAGCATGAATAAGACAGATACATACAAGGTGGAAGTTTGCCAAACACTGTTGTCTGCTGCAGAGCTACAGTCCAGTTGCAAGGACACGTTCCAATTATATAATATTCACATGAAGTGGGCCCACGAAATAGATTTTGACTGCAATTGGATTATCTCACTCCACATGTATGCATCAGTTTAGGGAACAAACTAAGGGATAAGACAAATTTCCAGCTTGCCGTTTGTTTTTGTACACATTGGCTCACTACAGGAGTGAACCCACCTCTATTTTGAGGCTGCTAGATCCAACTC
>JAJHSJ010000003.1:102390708-102446361 GCA_021015155.1 Magnolia officinalis
AAAAGTGATTTGGACCGCCAGCACCTAAAATGGACGTATCTCGTGACCAGCGAACATATCATATATGATTTCAGTTGTAATTTGAGGTTGGGTTCACACACGTGCACTAAGCAATTATACATTTAGCACACGTGTAACTGAAATTAAACAGCTAAATCCTGGCCCCAGTGAGGATAGGTCATAATCCAGAATCAGATTGGCCAAGAGACTCTAGCTCTGATCAATGGACATTTATTTGTTGAATCATAACCATACAGTGGTATTTTCACCAACTGATCAGATAGGACATCGGTTTAATGTAACTTTTTTATTTACAATCCATCCATCAAAAGGGCCATGATTTGATTTTATGACATTCTACTTCTGACTGCACAATCATGAGCCACTATACACTACTAGAGTATCATAGTTTCCTTTGAAAGGCTAACAACTCCGTAACAATACGAATGGTGACAAGATCGCTGATTAGGTGAGACCCGGACTCACCCAATACGGTGCGGCCCTTGCCGTGGGGCCCACCTTGATGTATGTATTCGGCATCCACGCCGTCCATCCGTTTTTCCAGATCATTTAAGGGCATTCTGCAAAAAATGAATCAGATCCCATTATCAGGTGGATTGACCATTAGGGGCCAAGCTGATATTTGTTTTTATTTTCCTCCCTTCATCCAGGCTTAGGTGACCTTATCAAAAGATTTGATGGAAAATCGATACTACGCAAGCATTAAGGTGCGCCGTGTGAAGTTTTTAATGGTAGGGCGTTCAATCACCACTATTTTCTCTGGTATGGCCCACCTGATAATTGGATCTGGTTTATTTTTAAAATAATACCTTAGAATGATCTGAAAAAACGGATGGACGGCGTGGATACAGCATACATACATCAAGGTGGGCCCATTGTAAGGGCCGCACCGTCTTGAGTGAGTCCGGGGTCTCACCTAAGCCGCTCCTACCGACAAATCTCGTTCTCGGAAATTTCGGCAATTTCTCCGCATGAGATTTCTGATTTTAAGATTTTGACGGTTTCTTAGGATTTTATCAGGAAAATCCATCGAAAATAAAATGGTGATTCTGACCATAGAGTTCGAACCGAGGAACTCATATTCCCGGGTAGTGATATTTCGAATGAGAAATTACATTATTACCCTTTATAAGATGGTCTTATATATACCCTTCGAAAAATCCGGGTTCAAGTGCAGCCAATCTCATCATCCGACTGGCCTATGCTTTGTTTGTGTTTTCACTGCAGTGCAGTGAATACTTTGGATGGGATGGATGTTATATGCCACCTACTCTGCATAAATCTCAACATTAACTAATTTTTAAAAGAAAATTTTAAATAATGGCATTTTTGTAATTTCATCTCTTATAGAGTATTTTTATGTGGTTGTTAATGGTCCTAGCATTATTTGGCAATATATAAATTTCTTGGAATATTTGTGATGTACTTCTGATAAAATATTGACAAATATTTATTAAATAGTACTACAACAACATTTAAGGATTTTAACCCTAATTTTTTATTATTATTATTTTTTTTGTTAGCTTGTTAGTATACCCACTGTCAGTTGGCACTTCACTGTTAGCCACCCCTACTAGGGATCGATACCAAGACTTGTTGAAACGAGGTATCTTTCACTAAAATCTTGATTGAACCTACAAATGAAGTGGGTCTATCCACAAGAATCTATATGAATAGGATGAACATAAGTTTATATGTGGACACCAGATATTTCATCTAAATCGTTGATTAAATGCCTTATGGTGAGGCTCACATTGCTTACTAGATATTTGAGACTTTAAATTGCCATAATAAGATTTCTCAAGGAAATTTTATTTTATTAAATATAAGCTTTGAAAATAAACTTCAATTTTCTCAAGAATATGGTGTTGAATGATAAACAAACATGAGAAATAGTCTGTCATTTTCCACGCTTTTCTGAAAATAAAGTTTCTCAAAAATACAGTTTCTTTTCCCACCGTTTCTTTATATCCAAACAATCTTTAGATTTCATATTTACTAAAACATGAAAGACCAATTTACCCTTATTTCATAATAGTATGGAAAATCGGAACATCAAAGTGGAACCATTATATTGATTTGCTAGCCCAAGAGTTAGGTTGGCTCACCAGTCATGTGGCTTACAACTTGCAAAAACAATTTATAAATGATGTTTCACAACCCATTTGTTATGTTTTTAAAATTAAAATTAAATTTTTTTAATAAGTAAATAAATATATTGATAATTAAAACTTTTTATAAATAAAGTGTGTGGTCAAATGGTAAGAGAATGGGTTTTTGCTTCGACAATATACGCACGCGTAAAGTGCGAAGTACTCTTAATAAAGTGTCAAAAAGCGTCCAAGCAACAATAGCAAAAACTCATTCTCTCACCATATGATTACACACTCTATTTATAAAAAGTTTTAATTATCAATATATTTATTTTCTTATTAAAATAAATTATTTTTTTGAAATTTATTTTTTTCATTTTAAAAACACAACATATGACTTACAATTTGCAAAAACAATTTATAAATGATGTTTTACCGGCCCATTTATATGTTTCCAGTATCATAGTACAAGATTTTCTTTATGAAAAAATACGTAGATTGGACTAACATGATAGATGGATCAGATCCCATGTTGTCACATGTGTAGCATGTACAGAGCTTTACTACACGTGTGCATTGAGAATAGCTCACAATTCCTATTCATTTTCCATCTTTACCTTGGGTTATTTTGTTTTTTTTTTTTTTTGTTAGCTTGGTAGTACACTCACTGTCAGTTCACAGTTCATTGTTAGCCACCCTCACTAGGCAATCCATACCAAGACCTTAGTGTTGAAACGAGGTATCTTTCACTCAATCTACCACTTGAGCTATGGATCAGGGTGTTCCCTCTTTACCTTGTTTCTCTCCATTCTTTAAAAAAAAAAAAAAATTAAGGTGAATAAGTTATTTTACCTTCATGACATGGTTGGGAGCATGCTTTTGTAAATATGAGAGCTCGAGGTTTTTTTTTGTTTTTGGAAAATCATTACTTTTTAGGAATTTTCAGGTTAAAATTAACAATGAACAAAATGATTTAATTTAAACTTTGAAACATTTATTTCATTAAAATCATGATTACTTTAAGATAATAGTGCAAAAATGAAAAAGTTCTGAGATTTTGAAAATCTTATGATTATGCCATCTGATGAATTTCCTGTAAAAATATCATGATATTTTCAAAAGCTCCATGATATTTGTCACTAAGCTTAAAGCCATGTAGCATGATAGCTAATGGTGGCAATGGTTTAGATTTGGGCTAGGCCGAGGCTCAAATTGATACTTAAGACCCAAGGCTTGAGCCCGACTTAACCTACTTCAAAATTTGATAAAATCCTTATTTACTCTTCAATTTTCTTGACATATTTATTAAATAAGTTATGCGTGCATAGAGAGATAAACATTTTAAAAGAATGAAACCAATTATTCATATATAGGCTGGATGGCCACCCAAGGATTAGAATGACATAATAATAGGATATATATAAGGTTTAAGTCAAGGTAAAACTGTTTAGCCCTAGCTTGGCCAAAAATTGGTTAAGCCATGCATGTGACACTAAGCCTGGCATAAAGCTGGTCTGACAAGCTACTTAGCCCATTACCAACCTTAATAATGGCGAATCTAATTCTCGGCAATATCTTGGTCCAAAAGTTATTGAGATCTTCAAATTTCGTGGTTTGCTTAATATATTATAAAACAAACCTTGCCAAAAAGAAAAATATTTATTATTATTTTTTTAAATAATGGCTAAAAAGACAAACTAAAAGTAATAGTTAAATTTAATTGTGAACAAAATTTTAAGTTAGCTCAGTAAACCTTTCTATTAAATAGAACAATTTTGAATTCTATTTCGAAAATAATGTGCTCGTTTGATATTGAAATTAAATATAAAAATATCACAATTAAACATTTATAAATCTAATACTAAAAAATATCATTTTAATACTTTATATTGATTTATGCTTCATTAAAATTGGGGTCCACCATTTACATATTTTAATTTTGAATTACATGTTTACGACATGTGCGTGTGTGCATTAAGATGGCAATGGGCCGAGAGGTCTGCCTAACCCGATAAGCCGAGCTCGGCTTGGACTTATTATCATCGCTAGAGTTGGGCATCGAGTTGAGTCAGATCGAGTTAGGGCGGACTCGACTCGATCTGGTTTTGAAATAGGCCTAACCCAAACTCGATTTGGCTCAATATCGAGTCCAGCATGCCTAACTCAATTCGAGTTCGGTTTGGCTTGGACTGATTCGGACTGAGTTCTATCCAGTCAAAAGTACCAAGTTGGGTCGAGTTGGCACGGAGTCGGATTGAGAGATGAGGGAGGGAGAGACCGAGAACGTGGAGAGGAGAGAGAGGAGGAGGAGGGTGATGGTGGTAGGTGATTGTCGGGCTTGGAAGATGAGGAGGATGAGGGAGGGAGAGAGAGAGTCGGGCTTGGAAGATGGGGATGAGGGAGGGAGAGAGAGATTTTGGAATCGAGTCAGGGTAGGGTGCGGCGTGTTGGGGTTAGAGAGTCGGGTTTCAGATTAAGTCGGGTCTAACCGAATCGGTTCGGGTCGAGTTATTAAGTAACTCGAACTTGACTTGGTTTGAGTTCGGATTAGGCGAAGCCGACTCACCCATTCGGTTCGGGTCGAGTCGGACAAGTCGAGTTAGCTGGATCAAGTCCTCAGGTGCCCACCTCTAATCATCGCCCATGAGCTTAGATGGATGGTCCACTCAAATTTTGGGCCGGTCATCACCGCTCAATTCATTTTATCACTCTTGACCTGACATCAATGTACTTCTTATGTCCTACAAATATTGATGAGACAACAAATGCATCTTAAATGCATACCATTAATTTTATTCCTATTTTTATGTGTAAGTACAATGGATGGATTACCAATATTCAAATAAGACATTTGGATTTTATCATTTTTGGTGCTGAGCTTAGGCTTTAGCTTAGCATAGGCCCAGGGTCTTCAATTTCGAGTGGGGTCATTGCACCAAAGAAAGGACAGGTAGTTAAGAATAGGGAAATACACGTGCTACTTTTAAGTTATAGTGCTCTTCGGTGCACTGGGACAGTAGGGCCGTACAATCCATTGATCCCCACCGTTCAATAGATCCAACTAACATTTCACAGCAACCATGTAAGCATCAAAACAGTCTGACAAATATTAATCATATCAACAGTCTAGATCATTTACACAGGAATAAGTCTAATAAATAATAAAAAAATTTGATCTACCCATTTGAAAGAGAGAGTCATGGATTACTTTCCATTCTAAAGAATAGCTTTTTTTTAGGCAATCGGAGCCATCCTGTCCGTAGCTTGGAAAAAGGATGGCTAACGAAAATAAAGCAAAGCTAGGATGAATTGGACCATCGACTCAGTGAGATTTTTGAATGGTAGCCTTAGAAATATATTATGAACTTAATGGACAGTTCAGATCAATCGATTGAACTGTTGAAGTGAACTGATGCAACTACAAGCACTTATAATGATGCAGAGCACTAGAGCGTTTCTCTAAAAAGCAAAACCACTCGTAGCTCACCAAGTTCCGTGGGTACACTATGATATATATATATATATATATATATATATATATATATATATATATATATATATATATATATATATATATATATATATTGTATCCACACCGTCCATCCATTTGAAGACACCATTTTAAGGCATGAAACAAAGAATGAGTCGGATCCAAAGCTCGAGTGGATTCAACACACAGAAAACAGTGAAGAGAGTGATGCCCACCATTAAAAACTTCTGAGGGCCATGAAAATTTTCGATCAATCTGATATTTGTGTTTTCCCTTCTTTAATGTTTTTGTTAAATTATGAAACAGGTTGGATCTCAAATAAACATCACGGGGGACCCTATAAAGGTTTCAACGGTGAGAGTCACTTTCTCCACTGTTTCCTATGGTGGGGTACACTACATATTTGGATTTGGCTCATTCTTTGTCTCTCTTCCGAAAATGGCCTCTCCAAATGGATGAACGGTGTGGATGCAAAACATACATAATGCTGGGACCACAAATATGGTGACGTCATTTCAACTGTCAGTAGCTAAATCCGCGTCCAGTACAAAGCCACTCGTTAGTGGAAGCTAGAGGTGGGCATTTCATACCCGATCCGTGTTTGCTTGCCTCCAAGTGTAGAGGTTCGTAAGTAGTATCCCATGAATACAGGGTCGATCCCACAGGGAGATGAATTGTGAGATGGAAAAAATCAAACGCAAAATAAACTAAGTAATAAAAATTAATCTGATGATTTGATTTTGGGATTTTTGAATGGATGTAATTCAATTGAATAAAATAACACCCAAGCTTCAAAGTCCACACATACGTTAATGTTCCAAAATCGTGATGACTTGGATAACACAACTAGGATCTGAGCACTATGGTCAGCCTAGTCGTAAAATAAAACAGTTTAAGTATTTTAATAAATGATATAAATATTAGAAAATTATGAATTTGCACCATTGACATATATTCTCAAGCGTCAGTGATTTTAAGTATTCAATATCTATAGGATAATGAATATCAAAGAAATATAACAGGTTGAGAACCTCTCCTATCTAGGAAATCTGATTGATCTAGGGTAAGCCTATCCATCAATGTGGATCTCATATGATGGAAACATATGGATCTCACAAGAGGATAAAAAAATAAAACCTAAATAATAGATAACATGCATACACCATTCTTCTCATGATTAAAACAATCAATCATCATAATTTTAAAGAAACATTAAACCCATGTGCTTCCCTTCTAGCTTGGGATAGAAGGAACTTAGAAAAACATAATTAAATTGCAGAACTAAAAAGCAACAAGAAATAAAGAAAAAAATGCAAATAGAAAAATCTAAACAAAACAACTTATAAAGCTTTAATAAAACTAAAAACTCTTTAAAAACCCTAAACTTTGCTCTTGAATGCCTTGAATAATGTTTTAGAATGCCTTACGAAGCCCTATTTATAAGTAGAGACCTCCAATTTTCGTACAAATTTGAAAAACCCTAAAAATCGCATCAAATATACGTATTTTTTCAAAATAGACTTTTCGCTGCATAGTTCGTTTAAAACAGTCTTCCTGCTGCACAGTTTCCCAAAATAAAG
This sequence comes from Magnolia officinalis, assembly GCA_021015155.1. Taxonomy (NCBI): domain Eukaryota; kingdom Viridiplantae; phylum Streptophyta; class Magnoliopsida; order Magnoliales; family Magnoliaceae; genus Magnolia; species Magnolia officinalis. The sequence goes on from JAJHSJ010000003.1 coordinate 102,397,893, forward strand.
TTTACAGCTTCAGAATACACTTTTTCAGGACGATTTCAAGATTCTTCACTTCAAATCATCGATTTTCTTTATTCTTCACTTGGTTTTCTTAAATCTTTGGCATGTGAATTCTTCAATCTTGATCTCCTAAGATCAATCCCTTGCCTTGGTAATTCTTGAGCATCAAAATCATGCTTTTAACACCATTTTTCAATCCAAACACTTAAATTCACCTTACAACACATACATGAGTAAAATAGAATATTAAGCGGATTCATGTTCATAAAACCAAGATATAAATGGGAAAAATTATGCAATATTTGAGTCTCAACACACCCCCTAACCAGCATTTTGCTAGTCCCGAACAAAATAAGCGAAAAAAATAAAAACTAATTTTAGAAGCAAAATTAAAATGAATAAAAATAATAAAAATAAAAATTCTAACTACACCACTTTCGCAGGTAATCTCGATTGCATTTAGCATATGCAACAAGCCTTTAAACCCCTAAGTTTTCCTTAGTTTTCCTTAGTGGATAGTTATAGTCTCGTGAGGGTTTTTTAGAAATGTTACCCACAAACATTGAAAACATGAAAAATAATTCGACACTCAGAATTTTATACAATTATGCCTCCATTCATCATATGAATTTAACAAAAAAAAAATACTACCCTAAGTCTGAATATTAAGCGGATTCATGTTCATAAAACCAAGATATAATGGGAAAATTATGCGGATTATGAATATTGAGTCTCAACACACCCCCCCCAACCAGCATTTTGCTAGTCCCGAACAAAATAAGCGAAAAAAAAAATAACTTTTAGAAGCAAAATTAAAATGAATAAAAAAATAATAAAAATAAAAATTCTAACTACACCACTTTCGCAGGTAATCTCGATTGCATTTAGCATATGCAACAAGCCTTTAAACCCCTAAGTTTTCCTTAGTGGATGAGTTATAGTCTCGTGAGGGTTTTTAGAAATGTTACCCACAAACATTGAAAACATGAAAAATAATTCGACACTTAGAAATTTATACAATTATGCCTCCATTCATCATATGAATTCCAAAACAAAAAAAAAATACTTACCCTAAGTCTGAAGTTAGTTAGAATATCAATTTTCTAATCCATTATATCCTTGAGTTCAGAGACCTAATCAAAAGTTAGAATAGTTATGATACAATATCCTTAGGTGCTCCGTGACACTAGTGTAACTTTGAGAAATATGCATGTTCTCTATCCTAACTCTTTTAAATCATTCCAAGAGTATGAAATCTCTAGTTATCTTCTTTTTTTTTTTTCATGTCATTCTTCTTTTATCATCATATCCTCATTATTATAGACCACCCTTAGATGAAGATTCCCACCGGGTTTGCTTCATAACCTAAGGTATCGTACTTGTAATGGTAACAGTAATGGATACTTAGGTATCCTTACTCCGAATTACTGACACGATTGTTATGGTCATTGCATTTATGCTCTATAATAAAATTTTCTTTTTCCATCACTCTTTTTTTTTCTTCAATATTTTATCTTTCAAGCATATATCAATGATACTAGTTCATTCAACCTTATTTGAATCAAAAGTTGTTATTCTAGTTCACATATCATATTCCTCACTTAGTTAGCTAGAGTGTATTGTGAATTCAGTACATCAAACTACAACTCACTTTAAACTAGTGATTAGATAATTGAACTCAAGTTTATAATTTTCAGTTATCAGAATTCTAATTACTATCAACCTAGAATAAGTATTAACTTTGCCTTTGGAATTCGCATAATATCATGTTCACATTCTTGTATATAAACATATTATTTTGAAAATGTTGAATTTTTTTTCCATAAACCTAAAAAAATAAAATTAAACTTAAAAATAATAAAATAAACTGAAACAAAAAATTTAAAAAAAATCACATGGATGACTATCCACACCCCCCAACCTAAAATCTACATTGTCCCCAATGTAATGATAATGTAATGCAGAGAACAATAAAAATAAAAGAAATGGTGGATAGTACCTACCATGAAAAACTCACCTACTATGTGATACTAAAAAGAATTGAATATGATACAAACCTTACAGAAACGCTCCATCAGACTAGGAGCATCAATCTAAATATTCTGGCTCATGAAGAGGGAAGGACTCCTCTCCCAAATGAAAGTTTTCCGACATAAGGCTTCAATCTCTAACCATTAACCTTGTACACATTGTCATTACGTGGATTCTCAATTTCAACAGCCCCATGAGTATAAACATTCTTCACAATGAAAGGGCCTGTCCATCTTGATCTTAACTTTCCTGGAAAAAACTGGAGACGGGAATTGTACAATAGGACATTTTGCTGAGGTTCAAAATTCTTCCTCAGGATATTTTTGTCATTAAAAGCTTTGGTCCTCTCTTTGTACATTTTAGAATTTTCATATGAGTCTCTCCTCAACTCCTCTAATTCATTCAATTCTAATTTCCTTTATTCACTTGCTTGGTCCATATCAAAGTTTAATTTCTTTATTGCCCAGAAGGCTCTATGTACCAATTCCAAAGGCAAGTGGCAAGCCTTCCCATACACCAATCTGTATGGAGACATTCCAATCGGGGTCTTATAAGCAGTCCTATAAGTCATAAAGCGTCTGATAGTCTGATGGACCAATCTTTCCTATCTGGCCTTATAGTTTTCTCTAAAATGTGTTTGATTTCCCGATTAGAAATCTCAGCTTGCCCACTCGTTTATGGGTGGTATGGGGTACTCACTTTATGCTTAATGCCATATTTCTTCATCAAAGCCTCAAATGTCCTATTGCAAAAGTGAGACCCACCATCACTAATGATGGCCTTTGGAGTTCCAAATCTAGAAAAATATTTTCCTTGAGGAATTGTATGACCACTTTGTTGTCATTGGTCCTACTTGGAACTGCTCAACCTCAATCCACTTTGAAACATATTCCACACCAACCAATATATAAAAGAAATCCAAAGAAGAAGTTGAAATGAGCCCATAAAATCAATACCCCAACAATAAAAAATCTTCAATGGTAAAATTGGGGATAAAGGCATCATGTTGCGCCGGGATACTCTTCCCAACCTTTGACATCTATCACAGTAACACAGAAAGCATGGGTGTCTTTAAACATGGTAGGCTAGTAAAAACCACACTGTAGGATTTTTGCAGTAGTTTTCTTAGCAGAAAAATGGCCACCACATGCTTCCATGTGACAAAGAGAAATAACACTCTGAACTTCATCCTCTGGGACACAACGTTTAAAAATTTGATCAGTCCCATATTTATATAAATATGGGTCATCCCAAAAGAAATTCCTAACCTCGGTTTCAAAACGCTTCCTATCTTGTGACTTCCAATGATATGGTATTTTTCCTGTTACAAGATAGTTCACTATATCCGCATACCAAGGTGATTTGAAGATCGTAAATAATTGTTCATCAGGAAAAGTATCCTGGATATGCATCTCCTCAGTGGAATCATCTAACACCAATCTGGAAAGGTGATCGGCCACTACGTTTTCTACTCCTTTCTTATCTTTTATCTCTAAGTCAAATTCTTGGAGTAGAATGATCCATCTCAAAAGTCTCGGTTTTGCATCCTTCTTAGACAGCAAATATTTCAAAACCAAGTGGTCCGTGAAAATGACCACTTTAGATCCCATCAAGTGGGACCTAAACTTATCCAAAGCAAAAACTACTGCAAGTAACTCTTTTTCAGTTGTTGAGTAGTTCACTTGGGCCGAATTTAGTGTTCTACTCGCATAGTGAATAACGTAGGGCTGTTTATCTTTCCTTTGGCCCAAAGCAGCCCCTATCACATAGTCACTTGCATCGCACATTAGTTTAAAAGGAAGTGTTCAATCTGGTGGACGCATGATAGGTGCAGTGGTAAGAGATGATTTAATTTTATTAAAGGCATTTGCACACTCATCTGTCCACTTAAATGAAACATCATTTTGAAGAAGATTAGTCAAGGGTCTAGTAATGACACTAAAGTCCTTGATGAATCTTCTATAAAAACCAGCATGCCCTATAAGTGATCTAATATCTCTAACAGTTCGGGGGATAGGTAGATTAGCAATAATGTCGAGTTTTGAGGAGCGATCTACCTCGATTCCATTTTTTGGAGATAACATGGCCCAAAACAATTCCCTTTTGAACCATGAAATGACATTTCTCCCAATTTAAGACAAGGTGTTTCTCTTCACACCTAGACAATACAAGAGATAAATTGTTGAGGCATTCCTCGAAACTACTCCCAAATAAAGAGAAGTCGTCCATGAAAACCTCAAGAAACTTTCCAACCATATTTGAAAAAATACTTAACATACACCGTTGGAAAGTTGCTGGAGCGTTACACAATCCAAATGGCATCCGTTTGAAAGCAAATGTACCAAATGAACAAGTGAACATGGTTTTCTCTTAGTCTTCCAGGGCTATCTCTATTTGGTTATATCCGGAATATCCATCAAGAAAACTATAGAATGAGTGACCTGCTACCCTCTCTAAAACTTGATCAATGAATGGTAGAGGGAAATGATCCTTCTTTGTAACTTGGTTCAATTTTCTATAGTCAATGCAAACACGCCAACCAGTGGTGACACGTGTTGGTATGAGTTCATTATTAGAATTCTGCACAATAGTTATTCCAGATTTCTTTGGGACTACTTGAGTTGGACTCACCCAAACACTATCGGATATTGGGTAGATGATTCTCACATCCAATAATTTGATCACCTCATTTTTTACAACTTCCATCATGTTTGGATTGAGACGCCTTTGATGTTGTTTAATTGGTTTGGTGTCCTCATCGAGGTGTATCCGATGAGTGCATATGGAAGGGCTTATACCCTTGATGTCAGAAATGGCCCAACCCAAGGCTCCTTTGTGGTCCCTTAGAACATTTAACAATTTAATCTCTTGATCCTTATCTAAAAATGAAGAGATCACCACAGGATAAGTTTTATTTTCACCTAAGTATACATACTTAAGCTCATTTGGTAGTGGTTTTAAATCAAGCTTTGGAACATTGGTTGGTGATGATAGAGGTTGCAAGTCTTCGATAGATAGGATTTGAGTGCGCGGTCTCCATTGGTACATACCAATGTCCTGGGTGGTAGTGCTCTCATTATTATCACAAATTTCAGCAAGCACTTTTTCTAAATCAGAATATTTCAAGTCCCCAATGACTTGAATCAATTCCTTAGTCAGACTAGGTTCTAATTCCTCTTCTTCTGTCAAGTAGGCCATGAAATTCAGCTCATGGATATCATTATTATTAATGGGCTGCTTACATAGATTGAAAATATTTAGCTCTAAAGTCATGTTACCAAAGACAAGTTCATCATTCCATTCCTGCAATTTATGATTGCATTTGAAGTTGCTAGGAATGGGCGGCCTAAAATGATGGGAACTTGAGCGCTAGCATTTACACATGGTTCAGTGTCTAGTACAATAAAATCCACGGAGAAGTAGAATTTCTCCACTTGGACTAACACGTCCTCTAAAATTTCCCTTGGTACCTGGAGGAGCGGTCAGCGAGTTGGAGTGTAATCGTGGTTGGTTTAAGCTCGCCTAACCCCATTTGTTTGTAAACCGAATAAGGTACTAAGTTGACACTTGCACCCAAATCTAGTAAAGCATGCTCAATTTGAAAATTCCCAATAATACAAGAAATAGTGGGACTTCTTGGGTCCTTATATTTGGGTACAACCCTTTGTTGAATGATAGCGCTCACTTTCTCAGTAAGGAAGGCCTTTTTGTGCACATTTAATTTCCTCTTTACAGTGCACAAGTCCTTAAGATATTTAGCATATGATGGAATTTGTCTAATGGCATCAAGCAGAGGAATATTGACAGTAATCTTTTGGAGCACATCCAACACCTCTTGACATTTCATGGGGACAGTCGGATTCCGAAGTCTTGATGGGAATGGAACTGGAGGCTCATATGACTTAGTCTCTTTATCCTTTTGTTATTGCGGCTTTTGAACTATAGTCGGTTCATCATTTTCTTGAGACAATGGCTCATCTTCCGGTATTTCTACCGGTTGCATTATCTTGTTATCGACCTCTTTTCCACTTCTCAAGGTAATGATGGTCTTTGCTTGTTCATGATGTAGCTCACTTGGATTTAAGTCTCCAATGAGATGTGTGTTTCTAAGGTTTGACACAGGTTGAGAAGGAAGTGTGCCCTTTTCCCTAGCATTTAGTTGAGTCTCAATCCTAGCCACAGCTGTCTTTAATTCCTAATTTGATTGGATTAGAGACTGATTCATTTGAGCTTGAGAGTTTATGAATGCGGTCAATGCATCCTCCACAGATGATCGCTTTGGTGGGGGCACATATGGTGCATTGTTAGGTGCCCCCAAGAAGTTGTTTTGTGGAGGCATTTGAGGTGCATTGGGCGCATTAATTTGTGGTCCATTCCTCCAACTAAGATTAGGATGGTTACGCCAATTTGGATTATACGTGTTTCCCATTGGTTGCATAACTGACCTTTGGTAGTTATTTATAGCATTTGCTTGATCATGTTCATGCGTGATATTTTGTACAACTGTGATCATTGGACAATCTTTTATGTCATAGTCTATACCACCACAAATGCTACAAAAATTACCTAAGGAAGTGTTTGCTTTAACCATATCAACCTTCCTAATTTCCAAGGCTTTGACCTTTCTAGCCAATGCAGCGAATTTTGCATTAAGGTCGTCTTCCTCTCTTAGGACATACATCCCCGCTTTCTCTCTAGGAACAGGTCTAGTTTGGTCTGATTTAGCAGAGACATCCTATGTCTGCGTATTCTCTGCTAACATATCTAGAAAATCCCAAGCCTCATTTTGATCTTTGTCAAGAAAAGTTTCACCACACATCATCTCTATGAACTGACGGGTATCCATGGTGAGCCCCTTTCGGAAAGCATCAATCACATGCCAGGGTTCATAACCATGATGTGGACAAATAATTAGAAGGTCTTTGAAGCGCTCCCAAGCTTGAAAAAATAATTCATTCCCCTTTTGGGAGAATGACATGATTTATTGTTTTAGTGCATTTGTTTTGTGCTCAGGAAAGAACTTTCTCAAAAACTCTCTACTTAAGGCTTGTCATGAAGTGATGGTATTAGGTCTTAAAGAGTTGAGTCATGCTTTGGCCCGATCCTTTAGAGAAAATGAGAATAACCTAAGCTTAAGTACATCTCTATTGCCATTGTTTACTTGCGACGTTGCAATTACTTCCTCAAAGTCCTTGAGGTGCAAGTAGGGGCTTTCAGAATCCAAGCTATGAAATTTAAGAATTAATTGAATCAACCTGGTTTAAAATCAATGTTCCCTGTGTGAGCAGAGAACACTATACAAGATGGTAAAGTTGATCTCTCAGGGTGTAAATGTTCACGTAAAGTCCGTGGTTGGTTTAATACATTCCTATGAACTTCATTTTCATCCTCAAATGAGGATTAAATGATGATTTTCTATTTTGATTTATAGTTGGATCTAGCAGATTTGGATTTGGATTATCAACTGGGTTTGCCATGGAATCCAAGTGATGTGAGTGCCTCTTCTAAGTGAATGATCAAGGCCTAGAACTAATCCCCCTTCAGAGGAGAGTCGATTGTTTTAATCCCTACTCCAACGGGACATAAACCATCCACACCACACAACAAATACCACTAATTCAAATAGCAAGTATGATACTTAAAATAAAAATAAAAACTTAAATCAACAACCCAGGCGGCAGGACCGACCATGAGGGTTCAATCCACAAAGCAAAAAAAAAAAAAAATTCAACAACCCAGGTGGCAGAGCCGACCATGAGGGTTCAGTCCGTAAAGCAAAAAAAATAAATCAACAACCCAGGCGGCAGGGCCGACCATGAGAGTTCAATCCACAAAGCAAAAAATTAAATCAACAACCCAGGTGGCAGGGCTGACCATGAGGGTTCAGTCCACAAAGCAAAAAATTAAATCAACAACCCAAGCGACAGGGCCGACCATGACGGTACAGTCCACAAAAAAAAATAAAAATAAATAAATCAATCAATCAACAAAAGTAAAACTAATGCAGAATTTAACTATGCTAATCTGAAAAATAAATTCAGCGGATGATCTTTATAATCAAACAGCAACTATAGGACAACCATAGCACTTGGGTGATGAAATCCCAAGCAGGGCAACCTTATGTCATAGTTAGTGCTTGAAAGACCCAACTGAATTTATTTTCAAAGAAAAAAAAATCTACAGAAAATTTGGAAAGTTTAGAAGAGAACTTACCTTGAAAAAAAAAACTTACCTTAGCTATCTTGCACAGATCTGATCTCTTTAAGTCTCTCCCCGGCAACGGCGCCAAAAACTTGTTTGCTTGCCTCCAAGTGTAGAGGTTCGTAAGTAGTATACCGTGAATACAGGGTCGATCCCACAGGGAGAGGAATTGTGAGAAGAAAAAAATCAAACGCAAAATAAACTAAGTAATAAAATTAATCTGATGATTTGATTTTGGGATTTTTGAATGGATGTAATTCATTGAATTGAATAAAATAACACCAAGCTTCAAGTTCAAGTTTCACACATACGTTAATGTTCCAAAATCATGATGACTTGGATAACACAACTAGGATCTGAGCACTATGGTCAGCCTAGTCGTAAAATAAAACAGTTTAAGTATTTCAATAAATGATATAAAATATTAGAAAATTATGAATTTGCACCATTGACATATATTCTCAAGCGTCAGTGATTTTAAGTATTCAATATCTATAGGATAATGAATATCAAAGAAATATAACAGGTTGAGAACCTCTCCTATCTAGGAAATCTGATTGATCTAGGGTAAGCCTATCCATCAATGTGGATCTCATATGATGGAAACATATGGATCTCACAAGAGGATAAAAAAATAAAACCTAAATAATAGATAACATGCATACACCATTCTTCTCATCATTAAAACAATCAATCATCATAATCTTAAAGAAACATTAAATCCATGTGCTTCCCTTCTAGCTTGGGATAGAAGGAACTTAGAAAAACATAATTAAATTCCAGAAATAAAATGCAACAAGAAATAAAGAAAAAAAATGCAAATAGAAAAATCTAAACAAAACAACTTATAAAGCTTTAATAAAACTAAAAACTCTTTAAAAACCCTAAACTTTGCTCTGGAATGCCTTGAATAATGTTTTAGAATGTCCTAGGAAGTCCTATTTATAAGTAGGGACCTCCAATTTTCGTACAAATTTGAAAAACCCTAGAAACCGCATCAAATATACGTATTTTTCTAAAATAGACTTCTCGCTGCATAGTTCGTTTAAAACAGTCTTCCTGCTGCGCAGTTTCCCAAAATAAACTTCACAGCTTCAGAATACACTTTTTCAGGACGATTTCAGGATTCTTCACTTCAAATCTTCGATTTTCTTTATTCTTCACTCGATTTTTTCTAGATCTTTGACATGTGAATTCTTCAATCTTGATCTCCTAAGATCAATCCCTTGCCTTGGTAATTCTTGAGCATCAAAATCATGCTTTTAACACAATTTTTCAATCCAAACACTTAAATTCACCTTGCAACACATACATGAGTAAAATAGAATATTAAGCGGATTCATGTTCATAAAACCAAGATATAAATGGGAAAAATTATGCAATATTTGAGTCTCAACAATCCGCTGGATCAAACCCGATCAGACCCGATTCGAACAGAACTGACGGTCAAGATCGGGCAGGATCGGGTAGCAGAAACCAGATCCGAAATATTTTCGGATCTGTTCCGGATAGACCATGTTCCGACCCGACCCGACCCAGAATCCGACCCGATAGGATCCGACCCGAACAGACCCGACCCGACCCATATATATATATATATATATTATATATATATAATAATATATATTATATATATATATATATATAATTTATATATAACTTTTACCGCCTAAGAAATTGAGGTTCGACGCCAAAAAATCTCACCCAATCTACTCTCTATTTTCTCTCTATCTCCCTATATCCGTTATTCTCTCATTCTTTGAGGGATATATGTATAAATACCCTTTTTTTCACCAAACCTAAAACTCTTTTTACCCTACCTTGTTTTTTTTCCCCAAAACTCTCCCTCCCGAGAGAGAGAGAGAGAGAGAGAGAGAGAGAGGAGAGAGAGAGAGAGAGAGAGAGAGAGATGTGAGTTTGAAGTGGAAGCTGAGTATAAAGATTGTGGAGGCTCCTGAAAGCTCATCACTTCCAAAGCCTCTATTAATCAGCACTCCAACAGAAGCATGAGAATATCCAATGGTGGTTTTCTTCCATGACTTTTGTCTCACCAACAGCTGTTACTCTGTCATCCTTCAACACGTTGCTTCTCGTGGATACATTACAGTGGTTCCTCAGGTTTATTTAAATCTCTCTCTATCTATCTGTCTGTCTCTCTGTTCCTGCAACTCTTCCTCTCCCTCTAATCGGGCGCGGATTAGCTACTAACAGGTTAGTAGCCAGAGTTGTTATCGAAGTGACGTCACTAAATTTGTGACCCCACCATGATGTATCTTTTGTATCCACGTCGTTCATCCATTTAGAAAGATCGTTTTAGGGCAAGATCCAAAGAATGAGTTAAATCCAAAGCTCCAGTGGACCCCAGCAGAGAAAACAGTGGGGCAGTGACTCCCACCATGAAAAACTTCTAAAAGCACGAGAGTCTCAGGTCAACCTGATATTTGTGTTTTCCTTCTTTCACGTCGTTTTTTTACTTTTGAACAGGCTGGATTTCAAATAAACATTATGTATGGGGTCGTAGGATAGTTTCAACGGTGGGAATCACTCTCCCCACTGTTTTCTGTGGTGGGTCCATTACAAATTTTTATCTGCTTCCATCTTTGGTTCATGTTTTAAAATGATATCTCAAAATGGATGGACGGTGTGGATACAACACATACATCATAGCGGGACCCACAGAACTTGGTGACGTCACGTCAGTAGCTAACCCGCAACCCACCCGTTCTTACAGCTCGGAGTTCGAGGAGCGTTAGTGCCCGTCTGCGCACAACACGTACCTAGACCGGCTAGCTGTAGCCTGTAGGCACCGTCGTGTCGAAACGGACATCCTGCGAAAGGAAGTTCCTGCGCTGGGAACCCATGTGGGACCCACTGCTATGTTTGTGCGAAATCCTCCCCGTCCATACGTTTTGTGAGTTCATTTCAGTGCATGAGGCTAAAAATGAACCGTATCCAATGTGCAGGTGAGCCGAAAAATTGATAATTGAACCTCCACAGTTGAAATATTCGTGGGGCCACAAACGTTCTGAATCATGCTAATATTTGTTTTTTCAGTTCATCCCAGTAGGAATGACATTATTAACGGTATGGATTTCATGTAAACATCACCGTTGAACCCAGGAAGGTTTCAACAGTAGGAATTTACCTAACCACCTTTTCCTTTAATACGACCCACTTAAATCTTCGATTCTTCTCACTTTTGGTCTCATGCTCTAAAATGATCTCAAAAAACGGATGAACGGACTGGATTCCTAAAAAACAACACGGTGGGCCCCACATACGACTCAGCACAGTAACCTTTTGTGAAAGGCTTTCCTGGAAATCCGCGTCCCCTGCTACTGCTAGCGTGTCGTGCACGTCAAAGCGAAAATGGATTGGCTACTCCCCCTCACACCAGACCCTGGGCTAGTGGTCGTGCTCTGTGGGCTCCACCATGATGTATATGTTTCATCCATTCCGTTCATCCATTTTTACAGATCATTTTATAGCTTGATCCAAAATATGAGAGGTATATAAATCTCAAAGACCACACCACATAAAAACAATAGTGGTTGGATATCCATCATTAAAAATTTTCCTAAGGCCCACTGTAGTGTTTATTTGACATCTAATATGTTTATTAGGTCATACAGGCCCAAATTAAGGGAAAAAACAAAAATCATCTTGATCCAAAACTTTTATGGTCACAAAATGTTTTTTAATGGTCGAAGCTCATTTAACACTGTTTCATGTAATGTGGTCCACTCAAGATTGGGATATAACTCATTTTTGGTCTCATGCCGTAAAAGGATCTGTAAAAATAGATGGACGGCATGGATGAAACACATATATCATGGTGGTTCCCACAGAGCACCGACCACTAGCCTAGCCAATCCGCGTCCCGTCAAGGCTAACTGTACCTAGCTCCGAGTTGTACGAATGGCTCAAATGAGTTCTATATTACATGGGCCCCACAATGATGTATTTACTATATCCGTACCGTTTATCTAATTTTTGTTGTCATTTTAAATAATTTGAAAAAAAAAATTCATATTTAAAGCTCAAATGGACCACACGAAAATAGCAGCAGCGAGGATGATGATTTCACCGTTTTAAAAATTTCATCCTTATCTAATCTGATCCGACTCGGTTTTCTTTGCCCGAGTCAGACAAGGTTCGGGTCAAGTTAAGCATAAAATGGATCTGTTCGAATAAGGTGCCCTGTACTCGATCCCTGGTCTGATCGGATTCGAATAAGCCCCAGCTGCTTTCGGACATAACCGAGTTGGACCAAATCCGATCCGACTCGGTCCGTTGCCCAGCTCTAGTGGAAGCGGATTGGCTGGTGTGCCACACACCAGCTGTATAACTGGTGTATTGACCTCAGCAAGTTTTGTGGGTCCCATCAAGAGTTATGTGTTATATCCAAACCGTCCAACCATTTGGCGAGCTCATCGTAAGGCTTGAGCCGAAAAATAAAACAGATCTAAAGATAAAGTGGACTACACTACAAAAATCAATGGGGGATTGAACATCTACCATTGAAACCCTTTTGGGGTTATAGAAGTTTCAAATCAATGTGAAATATGTTTTTACTTTTCATTCAAGTATTTTTTACCTTGTAAATAGATTGAATAGAAAATAAACATAACGGTGGGTCCTGTGAATTTTTTATAAGTGAAAATCATTATCACGCTGTTATTTTTGGTGTGGTTCATTGGAGCTTTTGATATGATTCATTTTTTTGTGAAATAATCTAAAATGATCTCAAAAAATGGATGAACAATATGGATATAATAAATACATCATTGTGGTGCCATATAACTTTGATCTCCTTTGAACCGTTCGTACACCACGGAACTAGCGTCGGCAGTCGTCTTCGCACCACACGCATCTACACCAGTTCTTCATGCGAATACGAGCGCGGACGCTCCGAGCTGTACGAATGGTTCAAAAGAGATCAAAGTTACATGGCCCCACAATGATGTATTTATTATATCTACACCGGTCATCCATTTTTTGAGATCATTTTAGAGTACTAGACAAAAAATGAATTATATCCAAAGCTGAAATGGACCACACCAAAAATAGCAATAATGATAATGATTTTCACCTCTAAAATTTTAGTAGGGCCCACCACAACATTTATTTTCCATCCAATTTGTTAATAAGGTAAAAAAAAAACTTTTATAACCCTCAAAAGGGTTTCAATAGTAGACGTTCAATCCTCCACTGTTTTTTTGTGAGGTCCACTTCATCTTTAGATCTATCTTACTTTTTGGCTCAAGCCTAGGTTCGAGCTCGCCAAATTGCTACTGAAGTGATGTCACCAAGTTCTGCGGACAGTTTAGATAGAAGACATACCTCTTGATTTGACCCACATAATTTGCTGGCGTTAATGCAGTAGCTATATAACTGGTGTGTGGTACACCAACCAATCCGCTTCTGATATGGCTAAGGGCCTTTTTGGTTGGGCAGATCCCATAGTATTAGGAGGGATGTGATCAATTTTAAGGTAATGATGATGGTGTTAGTAGATTGTATTAAGATCCACGGGATTGCTTATATCCCGGGACAAGTTCACTGGGCCTGGTTGGCATGCCATGCATATCTTGGGATTTTACCTTGCAATACATCCAACCAAGGGATATGATCAATTTTAAAGTAATGATGGTGATGCCAGTGGATTGTCTTAATATCCATGGGATTGCTCATATCCCGGGACAAGTTCACCAGATCTGTTTGGCTCATCCTGCCTATCTCAAGATATTGTCGATCCCATCCCTCCTAATATCGTGGGATCTACCTGACCAAAGAGGTCAGGTTTTAATAATTTTTGAATATATATATATATATATATATATATGGGAAAGGTACTATGTGCTTGACCTCACGATAAGCTCCCGTGAGGTTGAGTTATATGGGCCCCACCGTGATGTGTGTCGACCATCAACATCGTGCATTTGATGGGTGCCTCATGATAAGCTCCCGTGAGGTCGAGTTATGTGGGCCCCACCATGATGTGTCTCGACCATCAACATCGTGCATTTGATGGGTGCCTCACAATAAGCTCCTGTGAGGTCGAGTTATGTGGGCCCCACCATGATGTGTGTCGACCATCAACATCGTGCATTTGATGGGTGCTTTTAAATTACGGGATATCCCAAAAATCAGGCATATACGGAACTCAGGTGTGCCATACCATCTAAAAACATGTCAAAAATATATAAAAGCACTTGGTGGGGCCCACTTGAGTTTTGAATGCTGCTGAAACTTGGTCTGAACCCTTTTCCAAGTGGGACACACATAATGGATGGGCTGGATTTGCAAACCACATCTCGGTGGGCCTAGAAAATGATTTTGAATGATTTAATGGTGCACGGCCCCTCTCAACTTCTGTATGTGGTGTGGCCCACACAAGTCATGGATTGACTTGATTTTTGAGACCTAGGCCCATGATGGAATGGTGCATCTGACTGATGGGGTAGATGTTCAAAACGCATCACTGTAGGGCCCACACAGCTCGACCTTATGGGACGAACCCATCAGCTCGAGCGATAATACCTTTTCCCACATATATATATATATATATATATATATATATATATATATATATATATATATATATATATATATATTGCAATCAAAACACGATATTTTAAAATCTGCCGATATTTTGAAATCTCGGGCGCCCTGCCACGTAATGTCGTCGTGCTCATAATGAATGAACGAATCAATAGAGGAATGACGCGTCATATTGAGCGTACGTGTCAGATGTAAGCATTAATCAGGGAGCGTCATTCCTGTCCGAAGGGAGCGGATTGGGTGTGGTCCCGGCCTTTACCTTGGGGCCACGTTGATGTAGTATTTATATCCACACCGTACATCCGTTTTTCCATATCATTTTACGGCATGAGTCCAAAAGTGAAACAGATCCAAATCTCAGGTGGACCTTATCATAGGAAAGAGTGTATATTAACCATTAAAAACTATTTGTGGGTCCACAAAAGTTTTGGATCAAGGTGATATTTGTCTTTTATCATTATCCAAGTATGCATTACCTTATCAACAGGTTGTATGGCAAATAAATGTTACGGAGACATTAAGGTGTGTTTCTAATAGTATGGTCCACCTGAGATTTGGGTCGGCTTCATTTCGGGCTAATCTCCAAAATGATATGAAAAAGCGGAGAATACATATATCAAGGTGGGCCCCAGAGAGGGCCGCACCAAATCCGCTCCCGTCCGAAAGCTGACGATCCCGGGCGCGGATTATATACTCACAAGTTCAGTAGTCAAATCGCTACTGAAGTGACGTCCCCAAGCTCTGTGGACCCCACCGTGATGCATGTGTTGTATTCATACCGTCCATACATGTGGAGATATCGTTTTATGGCATTACAAAAAGAATGAGATAGATCTAGAGTTTAAGTAGAGCCCACCATAGAAAACAGTGAAAACAGTGACATCAACCGTTCAAAACTTCTTAAGGGCCACAGTAGTTTTCGATCAAGGTGATATTTTTGTTTTAACTTCATCTTTCTCTATGTTAACTTATGAATAAGTTAGATCTCAAAAATACATTACGGTGGGCCCTATAAATGTTTCAACGGTGGGTGTGACTGCTCTCACAGTTTTTTAAGATGGTCCACTTTAACTTTATGTCTCTCATTACTTTGTAACGCAATCAAACTATCCTATAAATGGTTAGACGGTAGGAATACAACACATGCATCATGGTGAGGTCCAGAGAGCTTGGTGACGTCACTTTTCAGCGATTTGGCTACTGACATTGTCAGTTTCTAATCCGCGCCCGACGATCCCTCCTCAGTTGGGCCACTCATTCAGTGAATATCAACCATTGATAATTTCTTCTAACCGTACATTAATCCTTTCAAGAGTGGTCAATCTGATATTCGGCTCCATTCCCTCTTCCTGATGAATGGTCTAGATCCCGTATACCGGTATACGCATGCTTCTGACATGTGTTCTGTAGTCTGGCTGGAGTGCTGGCCCACCTGTCATAAATAGGCCTGCTGACACGTGGTACATTCTGCGTACTCATGAGTCTGCTGTTAAGACGTGGTAGTACCAGATCGTGACCACGTATACAATATGAGCTGGATGCCATGCATGCAGACAAGCACGTGGTGGTTGAAGCAGTCGGTTTTGGTAATAACGTCTTCGAGACCCGAAACAAAATCACAGGTCGAATTTCCTAATAGGTGGTCCTTCTGGCGCAGACGCACTAACGTACACGAGTGATCCTAGCTGTTCATATGATAAGACTCATGTTTGGGCCTATTAAGTACCAACCGTTCTTTGGATGGCTACGGTGAAACAACTGTTCACACGATCGGTATGGTATCCCAGCCCGAGCCATCTCCTTTCACATTGGGCTTGGTTCTTAACCAACCAACGGTCTTGGTACGTCACAGGTGAGTCGATCTGGATTGGGTCCCATTCGGTCTCATCCGATTTTTCAAGAATCTGACCTGGACTGAATTCGATGGGACCAATCTGAATCCTTGCTAGCCTGACCTAAACTCAGTACAATTCAATTTGAGAAACCAAATCGAGTTGAGTTTAGGGGGAGAAAGAAGGAGAGGAGAAAGAAGGAGATGTGGGAAATCATAAGAAAAAGAATAAGAGAAAGGAGGGGAGGAGGAAAATTGAGAGAGAAAAAGAGAGAGAAAGGAGAAGAGATAGGTGCCTCATTCGGGTAGAGAAAGAGGAGTTAGGGCAGGATTGGTCGAGCGTGCTAAACAGACTGGATGATCTTATCTTGTGATATAGCAATCCCATGGATCTTAAGACAATCTACTGACAAAACCATCATTACCTTTAAATCCATCCAATCCACCCTAATCCGTTCAAATTTGCTTGGAACATATGTTTGGATCGACGCATGGAAGGAATGGGAAGATTTAATCTGGGAATTGGCCCAGCGTGCCAAACAGACTCGATATGACAATCTTGGGATATAGCAATCCCATGGATCTTAAGACAATCAACTGACAACACCATCAATGCCTTGAAATCCATGTCATCCACCCTAATACCGTTCAATCCCTTCCAATCCACCCGTCCAAACGGGCCTATTACCATGATGCGGGAAAGGACTGGAATCGTCTATCATACTACTACGCAGTGCGTGAAAAGCCATAGCTCCGTAGGGTCCACTATGTCGTTTATGTAAAATCCAATCCGTCCATCAGATCCAAAATATTATTTGTACCGTAAATGCAGAATATAAACCCAAATAAAACTTAAAATGGGCCACATTAATGGTAAAAATATAAATTTCTAACCAAAATGCTTAAGCTCACACTGTATCCCGCCTGAGCTTTTCATCAGGATGATTTTTGTATATTCTATTCATCCTGCTGAATTACACCTGATTGACGGGTTTAATGAAAGATAAATACCATGGTGGCCCCAACCACAAGCCTATGGTTGGCATCCGATTCCCATTTTTCCAAGTGTTATGGCCCATCTGAGTTGCGGATCCAGGGTATCTTTTTCTATTACGTCTATCATTAATGATAGAACGTGATAGACGGAGTGAATTTTATATCTACAATATGGTGGGGCCCACCGACTTGGTTGTTTTATGCAGCGGGAAAAAAAATAAAAATAAAAAAACCTGGTGGTCCTCGTTGGAAGGGCCCTTAGTTGGCGGCCAAGATGGTCGAATGGGTGGGATCTTTTGATCTTTTGCTACATGACTCATCCGCAGCGGGATCCACCAAATCAATGGTCCAGATCAATCAGGATATTGGTTGTGGTGCTTCTCCGGCAATCATAATGTTTGATCGTTCAAACTGGTCGAGCAATCGTAGTCGTCCAAGCAGCTAGCCATAAATTATGAAATGAGCGGCTAAGAATAGAAAATCAACGTTCCAAATTCAAAAGTAAATATCAAACGGTTAAGACAGTACGATCATGGGAAATTCGAGGTATGTTTCATCAAGAGTGGGGCCCACGATTTGGTAAGTCTGGATACGGTTGGTGAATTATTATCTGAGCCTATCCAAAAGTGAAAAATGGAATTGAATTTTCATCTATGACGGTAACACGGCATCGCATTCCTCGAAACCGTAGGGTTCAAGGAAAGATACATTCAAAGCTCATGATACATGTGTGTCGCGTTCCTGAAATATCAATGTCTATTTTCATACATTACACATGGGGCCCACCTTAAGTGAGCGTTAGGCCTACTCCTCGTGACCATCTTCACTGTACACGTGGCACACGTCTATGTGTCAAGGACACTGCTGTAACTTCTAGACCGTACTTGTTTGCTGACCGCTAATTTCACGGCGTCTCACCTGCGAGAACCCAAAATCAGCCACGTGGAATATCCAGGGTGAAAGAGATTCGATGGTCGGAATAGGGCAGCCCGTGTCAACACCATAGCTCCGTTGGAATCACCGTTTTCTGTTTGTAAAATCCAGTCCGTCCATCAGTTGTGACCATGTTCACTTTAAATAGCAAAAATAAGAGGGTCCAAAATTCAAGGTGGCAATAGCGTAGGAACAATATAAAATCGAGGGATTTTTCCTGTAAGCCGCCTCTGTTTTGGCCTGCAGATTAACAAGCTATCACTTTTAAACTATTTATTCAAAACAGCCTTTTATATTTACCATTAGATCAAAATCGCTCATCATCAGTCTGCTGTAAACGTTGATCGAAGTATTTTTTTTCATGGACAAAATTACCCATTTCATTTTTTTAGCCAAAAGCTTTTCTTTACCGTACTTTAAAATGATCAGGAAATGAAGTAAGATTGACTTTTTTGAAAGTTATCAAAGATCTAAGCCATCCACTATTTTCAATATCTCATTTTAAGATGTGGGTCAGAAATTAAGCACATGGGTCCTACCATGGGAAAAAGTAGGTCATTATTTACTACCGTTGAAACTATCGCTGATCCATTTTTAATGCTTTTAGGCTATTTAAATAGTTGAAATGGCATTTTCACATTTTTATGGCATACATAAATGCTTAAAAGGCCTAGGTTCAATATACACTATTATCTACCGAGTGGCCCACATGAGCTTTGAAAATGGACCACTTTTTTGGGCGTAGTCCTAAAATCATGAGGAAAATGATGGAAAGTCTGCTAAAAAATGATATGACCTATATTTCATGGTTGATTAAGTAGAGAGACCATGATCACAGGGCCACTGGTTTTTTTTTTTTTTTTTTACAACCTTAAATGAGCTGTGGAACTTTTACGTTAGGCAAAAAAGCTGTCTAGGTGGTAGAAGGTCCGTATATAAAAACAATAAGCGGTTTAAGAGAAATAGTTTAGAAGTAATAGCTTTTCAATTCATAGACTAAAATGAAGACGTGTTATTGAAAAAAAAAAACTCTAAATTCAACCCTCAAGCTTATAAATTTTGAGGTGTGCCCCAGCTGAGATTTGGATCATGCTTCTAATTTGGAATGTGTCTTTGTACTAGTGGGCCTCACCTGATGAACGGCTTGGATGGCAATAAACCAACATGATGAACCCTTGAATGTTTCTAGGGTGCGTGTCCCGGATGGATGTCAGGCACACGTCACGGTGGGCCACCGATCTCGACTGTTGCATGCTATTTTTGCAACTGGTGCTGCCTGGGATTCCGTTCCGACTGTCGAGGCGACCAACAATAAAAAGGCTAACCACGGGGGTCGCGGATTGCATACTAACAGCGTCAATAGGAAGGTGGCTACTGGCAATGCTCTTTTAGATTATTATCGAGCATGAGCCCAAAAATGATGGAGATCAAACTATCGAGTGGACCACACCACGAGAAAATAGTGGATATTGAATGTCCACCGTTTAAAAGTTTGTACGGCTCACAGTAAGATTGAGTTGCAAAGACCCGCTACTGAAGTGACTTCATCAAGTTCAATGGTCCCACCATAATGTATGTGTTGTATACAAACTGTTTATCCATTTGGGCTGATCATTTTACAACATGAGTGAAGGAATGAAGAGATCCAAAGCTCCATTGGACCCACCACAGAAAAATGTAGGGAGAGTGAGGCTCACCATTGAAACCTTCCTAAGGTCATATTTATTTGAAATCTATCGTGTCCTTAAGTTAATACAGACACAAAGGAAGTAAAAACACAAATATCATCTTGAACTAAATTTTAATGGCCAATTGAAGCAATGGTCCTTGAAAGTTTTTAATGGTAAGTAGTCAATCCTTACAATTTTCTGTGTTGGTTCACTCGAACTTTGCATCTGACTCATTTGATAGTGTGGATACAAAATATGTTATAAAACAGATGTCTTAAATCTTGGTTTATTGAGATATTCAATCAGTCGAAGGACGGGCTCGACTAATTAAAGGCAGTTCGATTCGAATATCAGCAACGATATACCTAAGATTTTTGGGATTGGCTCAACTAGTCGGGGGATAGGCTCGACCAGTCGAAGCCCAAGTTTAACTAGTTAAGAGTTACGCAAACGGTGCGCGGTTTATGTGCAAACTGCATAAATTTGATGCAGTTTTCAAGGAAGTGCGTAAGTGAGATTTCTCCATCTATAAATATGAGTCCCAAGGGCCATTCTCAGGTATTCTAAGGTCTTTATATTATGATTTTTTTCCAAATGAATTTTTCATATTAAGTTTTGATGTTCTTTTATGTTTATTTAGTATCATTGGATTGCTATTCTAAATCTATATTCGTTTGATTCCGCTTACCAGATTCCAGCAAAACATTGGGCTCACAGAACTAGGTAGCCAGTCTCGCTGCTCAAACATGTCCGTACCATATCCGCGTCCTGGGCAGATGCTACTGACTGATGAGCATTCTGATGTTTCACGTGTGCGATATTTCGCGACGCGTGCCGCTCTTTTATTGGTCACCTGAAGATGCTACTTGAGGACTGCCAATAACCAGGATGCCTGAGATGGTAAACATTGACAAATGCGGCAACTATAGGTGGGCCCCAGAAAAGGTATGGTGGTTGGACAATCCTAACCATATAGACAAAATTAGTTCCGAAAGTTGAAGTCACGTATTCATGCTTTTGCCCGTCCACGTGGAAAGCACTGATGAGACGGTTAGATCATCAGCTGGGGTGCGACTTTCGGTCCATAGCCCATCCTACCTTTTAAATCATTTTCTCGTTTGAAACATGGGCGGTTTTGAATTGAGGCCCATTTTTCCAATTTCAAAAGCGTCAATCTCTACGTGTGATAGTACAGTAGAGACACGAACTGGAATATGATACAGCCTTCTCTCAACAGCATACGTGTCAGGGCTATGTATCAATCGGGACCACCCATATACTGGGCCAAAAGATGGATGGCTTATATTTCAAAATTCAAACATTTTCAGAGTATCCCATCATCCTCAATTAATCCCATGAATATCTGACAATTAATTCTTTTCACTTTTACCGTTACATTGATGGACGATATTCAGATGGATAGTACTATACAAAATTGAGGCATTTTTTTAAGGAATAGGCCGTCCTTGATACGTTCCATATATGGACGGACCAGACTGGTTTATCACTCAGCCACGTGTACTATGGACACCTTTCATCACTCTCCCTCCATGCATTGGGATTGGAACAACTTCGGCTGTTGATCTGGTGAACCCCAAACCGTAGTATGCCGCACACCACCGACCTTGGTGGTGTGTTGACTTTAAATTATTCTGTGGCCCACCATGATGTGTGTTATATCCACACCGTCCATCTATCTTTTCAGATTATTTTATGAGAACAGCCCAAAATGATATATATACTAAGTTCAAGTGGACCGCATCATAGAAAGCAGCAGAGGGAAATCGTGCCCACCGTTGAAACCTTCTTTGGGTCCACGTAGATTTTGGATCAAGCTGATATTTGTTTTTTCCCACCATCAAGTACGTGTGACCTCAATGAACAGGTTGGATGGCAAATATCTGAGAAGGTTTCAACGGTGGGTGTTATTGCCTCCACTTATTTATACGGTGTGGTCCACTTTAGCTTAGGATCTGCCTCATTTTTGTGCCCTGCCATGAAATGATCTCTTAAAATGGATGAACAAGGTCTATATAAAAAATACATCGTGGTGGGCCCACAGAACTTCTTGACGTCAGACCACAGCGTCGGTGGTGTGGCGACACCACACAGTCCGCTTCCCAAACGAACCGCCACTTAAAGAAGAAAATAGAAACCGTGTACATTGAACATTGAAAAACTAAAGATCGCATTTCTGACAAGATAAATTATAGATATTTTATTCTTAAATTATACAATCGAGTTCAAGACCTATCAGATCAACGGTCCGGATCAACGATAAGTAGATCTCAGGTGTACAAATCCAAGGTGCGCGAATGGCATAAACAGTCCTTGGCCCGAGGATTAATGGACTTGCCTGACTTGCGTAGGCACGTCAGAGGGCCTGCCTCACGCTAACTTATCCGTACGTGACCCAAATCTGTATCAGATCCAACCCGTTCATCAGGTGACCCTTCGTAATTTCTTAATGAATCCTAGACTTAAGTAAAATCAGAGATTTATGTAGGACACACCACATGTAACAGTGTAAAATCATGCTTAAAACGTTAAATTCACGTTGTGTGGGTCAGATGAGTCTCTTAATGTCCCGATTTTCGGAGAGTCCATTCATTCCTTTGTTGCGCTACAGATGAGTGGAATGGATGGGTTATGTAAATGATAGTGGATCCGTAATATTTTAATAGTCGGAGTTCTTATCTAAGCTCTTCCACATGGTGTGGCCCACCTGATGTTGAATCATCCTCATCAGCCGGTTCCCATACGAGTAGATGGTGACGCACCTGATGGACAGAGAGGATCTCATCCATCTCAATTCTTTCCGTCCACGCCAGCGAAAGTAAAGCTACTCCCACAACCGTACTAAGGCCACGCAAGCGGTTCCGCATGTTTTAGCATGGGATGATACCGGCGAAGCTTCGTCGCGATGTATCGCTGGCAGCTTTGAAATTTCCGAACGCGGATTGCGTACTACCACCGCCCGTGCCTAGCTCCGAACGGGCAGTTCTGTGGGCGAGCCCACCGTGATGCATCTGTAAATCCAAACCGTCTATCCTTTTTCTTAGATTATTTTAAGCTTACTAACAAAAATGAAGCAGATCCAACGGTCAAATGGACCACACCACAGATGATTCTTGCATTTAATGCAACTGACATTTAATGCATTATGCATGTTAATGCAACCAAGTTTATTATTTGTTGTGGTCCACTTTATCGTTGGATCTGCCTCATTTTTGTCTTCTCACCTTAAAATAATCTGAGAAAAGGGATTGACGGATTGGATGTACAGATACATCACGGTGGGCCCGCCCACAGAACTGCCCGTTCGGAGCCAGGGACGGGCGGGTGTAGTACGCAATCCGCGTCGGAAATTTCCACGCGAGAAATCACGTTTTGCAGCGGCATGTGAGTCCACGTCAGCAGCAGGGCTGAGCTGTGACAGGGATGGGGGCTTTATCTCCACACACGCCCACCACGTTATACCAAACATAAAAGATAATAAATAAGTGTCACGTTCTTCACCACCTCCCCTTCACGTTTTCCACACGTGCCGCCTTCACAAGCTTTTACTGACCACCAGCTGGAACGAAACGAGGGGTATCCATGACTCGACACGTGTCGTTCTCCTCCTAGCGATGCCACGTGTAACGTACATATCACGGGTTACCGCTTCCCGCCCTGATAGCGTGAGTGGTACAGCTGGCAAGGTGGAATGCTGAAATGTATGATCCTCGACCCGAGGACTTGAGATCACTGTCCTTAGGTTTTCAGTCCTACTGGTTAGGGCAATGAGTGGATGATCCAGACCGTTGATTTGATGCTGACCACACTGGACGGACCTTGACTTAAAAATATGTCCATAGGATATGATCAAGATCTCAAAAACTGATCACAACGGCAATCATCTTTCCCCGTAAACATGCCACTAGGTGGGCCAGATCTCTATGTTCTGCCATACTTTCGGCTGTCCGTTGATTCCATTGATGTGGCTCATCTGATGAGAGGGCTAGCCTGATCTTTTGTGCTAGGAATCTTCCAATCCAGAAATCTTTTGGGACATGGTCCATCGAGATTGAAGCATACCAGGTAAGCGCCCTGGATCAACGGCACATGGGCCCCACTTGTACGAACCAAAAAAAAAAAAAAAAACGGATTGCAGAACGGATTGCGTATTGACGCTTCCAGTGGCGACCTGCTACTGGACGGTGCCCTGTGGGCCTTGCCTGATGTTTATGTTTTATCACACCGTTCATCCAATTTTTCAGCTCATTTTAAGGCACGAGCCCAAAAACTAGGTAGATCTATATTTCAACTGGACCACACTAGTGGAAAGAGCGGTAATTGAACGCCCACCATTAACAGCTTCTCAAGGCCACAAGTTTGATGAAAAAAAGAAAGAAAAAGAATAAGACATTTGGGTGTCATTTTAGTTTGGATACCATGGGTCTTTGAGTTTAGATACATGCCATCCATTCACGTTAATGCAGTTCATCAAAGACTTTACCAAATATATATATATATATATATATATATATATATATATATATATATATATATATATATATATATATATACACACACACACACACACTTATGTATTTATATGAAGTTGAGATAAGGAATATTGAATTAAGATTATTATGGAAAAATCAGAGACACCTGAGCTTCGAGGCCTGAGGCTATTTAGAGCTAACTTGAGGCACAAGACTAAGCTCGGGGTTATATGAATAGGCAAGGATGGATTTCCAACCCAACATTCGTTATACATTCGCTCTGAGGCCCTAGGCTTGGACGACTAACTCGAAGCTTGGGGTGATCCAAGGCCGAGGTGGTCGGCTCAGAGTGATCCAAGGCCGAGGCGGTCGGCTTGGTGTAATCTGAGGCCAAAGCGGTCGGCTCGGAGTGATCCAAGGCCGAGGCGATCGGCTCGGGATTCAGAGGGAAATTTACTAATGAAGGGGACCATGAGGTGTCCCACTACTGCACGATTAACGACGGTTACTCAACTGCCCACGTCCGCACGATCACTGATTGACTAGGTGGCCGGATCACCCGCGGGATGTAGTGGATGCCCCTACTTATGCGGACATGCCCATCCTAAGTGAGGGAGTATAAGTAGCATCTTTCAGGGAGGAGACGGGTACACAATATCTTGCACACTCTCTCTACATTTCGACTTAGACCCAGATTTCCTTGACCTGACTTAGGCATCGGAGGATCCCCTGTTTAAGTCAGGGTCTCCTTTGCTCACCGTTTTTGTACAAGGCTAGGGCTCAATAGAGGGTCAGAGCACCAAATGGAGAGTAATCTAGATTTTGACAACAACAAAGATCATGCCCAATAGTGTAGATTGTATATCCTAACCTTATGTTAGTCCACCTCATATAACATCACTATTGCCAGAATACATATGTTTATCATTGAACTTTTATGATTATGGCCAATCACCAAGATCAATGGATTACAACTCTCCTTTGGCCGTTGGAGTTGTGTATAATATATTAGGTGTCCCAGACAATTAAAGGAACCTCTTACAAACCGATATAAATAAATACATTCAACCTACATTAATAAGACCAATGAATGAATAAATATGTTGTGTATATAATCAAAAGGTCAAAGGTAACTTAATAATAGTTTTTTTGAGAGACAACCTCAATCGTTCCTCAAACTCACCTTAACATGCGACCCCACAAAATGTCTGGCTGGTTGAATACTTGGGTGGGTCAGAATCTCAGATTCATCTCAGCCGTTCGCATGATTCTCTCCTGAATAAAAAAAAAACGTTCAAAAGACAATTTTAGTGGCTCCGAATACGCAACATCCCCCTAAAAATGGACGAGTCCAGCCCAGATATTTCAAGATCAATGCATTATGTGACACCACTCATCTCTTGTCATGAACAGTACGGATTTCACATGTCTGCCACTTATGAGCACGTGCGTAATCGAAACGGGACTCGGGTTGCGGTGTGTATAACACAGCACCGACATCCGTACTGTGTATACGTGGCAAAACTACGTAGGCTAATCATGATGTATGTCTTTTATCCACGCAGTCCGTTCATCTTGCAGGACCATTTAGGGCATCCGCCCAAAAAAAGGAGGCAGATCCTTAGTCCAAGTGAACAGCAACACATGAAGCAGTGGGGATTGAACGCCCACCATTGAAACTTTCTTGGGGCCCACAGACAAGTTTTGGATCAAGCTGATATTTTATTTAAGCCTTCGTCCATATCTGTGTGACGTTATAAACAGGTTGGATGGAAAATAGACGTGATCGTGGGCCTTATTAAAGTTTCAACAGCCGGCGTCATTAGCCCAGCTTCTTCCTATGGTGTGGTCCCCTTGGGCGTTGGACTTATGTAATTTTTTACCTAATGCCATAAAATGATCTGGAAAAATGAATG
Source organism: Magnolia officinalis (assembly GCA_021015155.1). Taxonomy (NCBI): domain Eukaryota; kingdom Viridiplantae; phylum Streptophyta; class Magnoliopsida; order Magnoliales; family Magnoliaceae; genus Magnolia; species Magnolia officinalis. The sequence goes on from JAJHSJ010000003.1 coordinate 102,424,522, forward strand.
GACGGAGTGGATAAAATACATGGTGTGGCCCACTGAATTTTGCCACGTATACACATTACCCTCGCCGTGCTGTGTTCCTACCCTATGCAATCCGAGTCAAATCGAAACGAGCAGGGACACTGGCATATCGAGACCGCCCATCTAGTGGCTCTACTGTGGATGGACGACAGTTTCACAATCACACAATTCAGATGGCCCTACCCTTAGTTTTTTTTTTAAAAAAAATTTCTTTCTTTTTTCTATTTAACGCAGACCATCAACCATTAAACGCTTTCACTGTCAATTTCAAGGACAATGATCGAATGGCTAAGATCAAACATAAATATTTATATCTGGGCAATCCACATTAGTATCTACTATATGGACGGTCCCGATTCATCACCATATCATGGGCGTTAATGATCGAACATAAGTCGCATGGAAGCTGAGTAGCGGAGACGACCACACCGAATCATCTGAAAAGGAAGAAACGATCGTACGTGTGAAAATAACGTACAGGTTATTCTCCTCTTACGTGCTGCTTTTGTTTTAAATTCGAGCCGTGCAAAGGTGTCCACATCATATAAAGATAACCTGCGACGGAAACGAGGTTAGTCCATTAATCAGGCGGTCTCCACCGTTGAGATGAATCTATAGCCGATAGTCTCATTAATGGTGTGTGGCCCACCTAACAAGTGGATAGTTCCAATTTTCGACCTAGGTGATCTTCGAAGTGTGGTCCACTCATTTCACGGATAGGATATTCCACTAAAATGTCACATAACGTTCTATATTAAGTTGCTATCTGTTCGTTTCCGTGTGAAAATGTTAAGTGGGGGAATTAATTGATAGTCCAGGTTCCTGCATGAGACTTGATACGCAGGCACACAGAATTTACAACGTGTCATATTTTGACTCGAATTTACACTTTATTGATTTGCCTTGCTAAGTCAAAGCCCGAAGACTATTTGGTTTTTCCACGTACGCATGTGTTCAAATACGTGCCAATTGCATGTAGTCCAAACAAGGTTCATTAAAGATGCCCATGCGCCTGACTCAGATGTGGGCCCCAGTGAAAGTGGACCACCATTCGATAGATGCACACCATAGAATGCAGCGGGGATTGAATACCTACCGATGAAAACTTCTTTGGGGCTACCTAAGTTTTGGATCTGCCTCATTTTTAGGCCCGTACTATAAAATAAGGTTATAAAACAGATGAACAGTTTGGATATTATTCTTAATAGTTTCGAATGATAGTAGTATTTTTTTTTTTTCACACACACCCCCACACACTCACGCCAGTGAAATTTTACTACCTATGGGTACTGAACCGGGTATTGAAACTCCTGAGAGTCTACCACTGAGCAAGAGTAAGGACCCAAATGATAGTGGGTATATCCATTTAATGTACCAACGTATTACAAACATAGCATGGAATTAAGCTTATCCCATGATAACAGGGGACTATCCCTGCCATACGCAATAAATAAGTTTTTTTATTTTTTTAAAATTTTTTAATCCCAACCCACCTAATCCTTCCCGATACCATGCGCCAAACACCCCCTAGACTAAGTGAGGATATTATAACCTTTGGTTACCAGCTAATTGGCATTCCAGGGCAGTTATTGGATATAGACACGAAATGTCTACATACATACCTGTTTCGGGGAATGAATAAAACACAGCTTGTGGGGTCCACCCATCACAATATACAATTGTGTCCTATAATAGCTTCTAGGAGTTGGAAATATCAGTAAGATCTATAAATTAGATAGACCTCATTACAAGAAACAATGTAAAATGGGATGGCTACATAGATTTGCATGTGGGGCCACCATGGTGCCTATCTTTCATCTTTTGTCAATAGGGTTTAACTCGAAATATAAAAATCACAGTGATTCAGGTATTGAGTGAGCCACACCATGTGAACTTGAAAGTTTTGAGAGTCAATGACATTGTTCCCATTTGTTTAATTTATTAAATTTTTTATTGAGCTAATTTATTGTTGGTGCAATTTAAATAATAATTTTCGCTTCACAGAAAGAATGAACTCATATCATGGACCAGCGTGCTTTATGCGACTGAGAAACAAGTATTATATTTATAGAAGTTTCTCACCTAATGGATTTTTTCATTTGTTAATCAAACAATAGATGGGAAGAGGATTTCGTGGTGATTGGATCAATGGAGATATCCCTAGCGACCCCAGGGAATTAATTGATAGTCTAATTCAACAAACCCAATCTTTTACTTTCTAGGATCTCTATTTCCATTGAAAAATTTTCTTTTGATTTTCATCTGGTAGGAAATTTATATTTATAAAGTTCCGTCCGTAGTTCTTTCATGCTTGTTGAACGTAAAATCACACATAGACTCATTGTATCTGGAAAGCTATTTACCCATAATCTATCAGTAGTTTCAATTATTTTAAGAATGGACGAATAACGTTTTGAGGATAACATGTTTACACGTGTTTTAGTCTATCTTTAACATTATATTTTTCAATTTTTTATTTTATTTTATTTCATAGTAATTATAAACCTATAATTTGAGATTATCAAATTCTCAACATCAAACCTCACACTACCGGTCTTGTAGCTTTTTATCATGGTTGTAAAACCGGATCCATGCTAGAAAGTGTTACGTTGAACCGCTTCAATCCCGTCTACTGCATGGCATGATTAGGCGCCTTAGATATAGGAATTTCCAAATCAGAGATACCCCTGTATTTCACCGGATCTCCGAAATTATCACCAACTGCTCTCTCAGTTAAGATAAAGACCGGCTCGGCGCCGCTCGGCCCACACTCGTACTCTATTTTATTCGCTCATGTTGTTGGGGAATTATTTGATAGTGTGGCTGTGCATGATGGTTGATACTCGGGCACTTAGAAATTATATGCTTATCACATATTATCTCAAATTAAACCAACTAAATTGTAGAAACTACCGTATCTAAATTATATCACAAAAATCAGATAGTTTGAAAAAATCTATCCTACGCTTCATGTTCACTTATTACTTGGAGTAAGGCCACTGAAATTTTTATTTTTAACCGTCCAATAGATATCTAGAAATCTAATATTTAGATTATTAAATAAGACTAATTTTTTTTGTATACAATACATTTAAACTGGTAGCCATAATTCTCACAGTATTTTTTGCAACGTTTAGAATTTCCCAGTAATTTTTAACTGCCTCTGCCTGGCGTATCATCCATCGCACTGGACCAGAGTATCAAACTATTTCTCGTTATTTTTTAAAGAGAAAATTACCAATGTAGACCCCACCTTTGATCCAGTGTCTTTTACAAAGAATCCAAAACTTACCTTTCAACTTAGACCTTTCACGTACGGACAGAGCATTCGAGGACGAAAAGACCCCTGCTACGCCACCTATAGCTGCGGTTATAATCCGTAGCTATATGTCTACGGAGACGAAAAATTACTTTCAAAAGCAGGGGTATTTTCGTCCTCAAATGCTCTGACCGTGCGCGAAAGGTCTAAGTTGGGAGGTAAGTTCTGGATTCTACATAAAAGAGGCTGGATAAAAGGTGGGATGCACAGTGCTAATTTTCTCTTTATTTTCAAAGGTTCGGGACGTTGGGTGCTTCAAAGCACACGTACGCTGATAAACGTGGACGAATGCAACCGAAATGCTATTTGTATACGCCTATCTCATTGCGCCCAAAATGAGCGGTCACACGTGCCAAAATGGCTACGTGATCCTGGCCTTTAATCAAGTGGTCCCTGCTGCGAATGCTGGTTATGCCAAAGCCAGGCCAGCGACTACTCATGTTGGCCACACTTCAACCCAAACCAGTTTGTTGAGATTCAATGCACATGAGTGGCCCATCTCATCAGGTTGTCCCAGCTTGATCTTTAATCTAATGAACATTCTACCTTTTGATTAACGGCTTGGATCTGTTACACGTTTTTTTTGCAGTCTCCTGCAAAAAATCCATCCATGCCGTTTCCAACCAACCCTCAACTAACCATGATTAAATCCTAATCCAAACAGTTCAAGGCCTGGTTAATCCCATGAGAAATCGCACGTCGAGGCGAATTCGCGCGAGGATAAACTAACGACGTGAATCCCGTGATACGTCCGCATACGTGTGCAAGATCCGGGCCAAGTTTAGTGGGGCTGGGCTGGCCGTACTCGGGCAGCGCCTGCAACACTCATATCTGTCGGACCCACCGTGCTTGTGGGGACCGTAAACAGTTGGGAGTAAGATTAGCTGTGGGGCCCACTCGAGATTTTATATGGCATCCTACCCGTGCATCAGATGTAAGTAACGGTCAAAAATCAGCTTATCCAAAATTCATGTTAGGCTTAGATTTCGCATTGTTAACCGTGATGTGGTCCAGATGAGTTTTCAGTAGGTATGATTTTTTGGTATGTGCGGTGAAAATGTGGGGGCTCATCTGATGAACGGAGTGGATTTCTCACACACAACACGAATGGCTCCATAGAGCTGGAGCGTGGCAGTCGCTTGCTTCGTACAAAGGAGCTGAGGAGTCTGGTGCCAGAGCCTCGTAAAAGAAAATGGATGTTTTTAAGGAAAAAGAAAATAAATATACACATACAGCCCACTTAATTGGTGGACCCACACGTTACAAACCACACGTTTGACATGCCACCAGATTTTGCCGCGATTCACATATTGAATCTCTTACTCGCGCGAATTTCTCTTGACGGCTTGGTTCGTCTCTCCTCCCTTCCCATGCCTTTTTACTCCTTGGTAGGGTAGCAGGTAGCCCTAAGACCTCTTTCTATCTCTCAACCAACCAGTGGAAAGAAAACAAAGAAAGAGAAAAACCGTTGGTATCACACCGAAAGTTGAGTGTATAGCCCACGAACCGTCGATTTGAATCTCGGAAGCATATATACCGTTGTAAGTGTGTGTGTTCTTCGCAGTTCGTATTTACGAGGCTTTTTGTTTCTTTCTGTGTCTGAGGTATCAGATCCGAAAATGATTTTCATACTCCTTTTCAAGAAGAGAAATGAAAAATCCGATCTTGTAATCGTACGAAAAGGGTAGCAAATCTAGGGTTAGGGTTTGGTAATTTATTCCAATTCAGGGTATTTTTTGGTTGGGTTATTTATCGTTGAGGGAGGGATGAAGATGGAGATGGGAATGGGTAGGTTTTGGAGCGAAGAAGACAGGGCCATGGCCGTTGCTGTGATGGGCCACCAGGCGTTCGATTATCTGACGGCCGGGAATGTTTCTTCCGATGGGCTTCTGACTGCCGTCAACGGTAGCGATGGCAGTCTCCAGCACAGGCTCTCGGAGCTCGTGGACGGCTCGGATTCTTCCAATTTGGGATGGAGCTACGCCATCTTCTGGCAGATCTCGCGGTCGAAATCGGGCGATTTGGTTCTTGGATGGGGAGATGGGTATTGCAGGGAGCCCAGAGAAGGGGAGGAATCCGAAGCCCGGGCCTTGAATCTCCGCCTCAATGGCGGTGGGGCCGACGGCGACCTTGCCCTGCAGAAGAAGCGGAAACGGGTCCTGCAGAAGCTGCACACGTTCTTCGGCGGGCCCGACGAGGAGAGCTATGCATTCGGGCTCGACAGGGTTACCGACACGGAGATGTTCTTTCTCGCGTCCATGTACTTCTCGTTCCCCCGCGGGGATGGGGGCCCCGGGAAGGCATTCGGGTCTGGGACTCATCTGTGGCTGTCGGATGTGCTGAAATCTCCGCCGCCCGATTACTGCGTCCGGTCCTTTCTCGCTCGCTCCGCCGGGATCCAGACCGCGGTGTTCATCCCCACCGATATGGGCGTCATCGAATTGGGGTCTGTTAGATCGATACCGGAGGACGTGGAAGTGTTGCGAATGATAAGATCGACGTTCTCAGCAGCCCCGCCGGCTGCTGTTGCAGTTAACGTGATGGAGAAGCGGGACGAAACTACCACTGTTTCTTGTGGTTTTGGATTCGGTGGGGCACGTGCGGAGGACTACCCGAAGATCTTTGGGCAGGATCTGAACCCGGGCCGGTCTCAGATCAATGAGAAACTCGTCCTTGCAAAGCTGGAGGAGCGGCCATGGGATGTCTACACAAATGGTAATCGGACGCCCTTTCTGCACAGTAGGAAACCTATGCATGGTTCAAGCTGGAACCCAATCCATAACATGAAGTCGTCAGCCCCAGAGGCTTACCCATCTCAAATTCAGGCCAATAATCCCCAGAAATTCAGTAATGGTGTCGTGATGATGGGTAATGATGTCGATGCGACACATCGGGCATATGGTCACAGTAATGGGGTTAGGGATGAGCCGCGGATTAGCCAATTCCAACCGCAGAAGCAACAGCAGCACAGGCAAATTGATTTCGCCGGGACGACTTCAAGAGCTGCCTCTGTTATTGCCCGTCCAAACGTTGTGGAATCAGAGCACTCGGACGTTGAGGCTTCCTGTAAGGAAGATCGGTTGGGCCCCGCCGATGAGCGGAGGCCGAGGAAACGGGGCCGGAAGCCCGCAAATGGGAGGGAAGAACCACTCAACCATGTTGAAGCAGAACGCCAGAGGCGCGAGAAGCTTAACCAGCGCTTTTATGCACTGAGGGCGGTGGTGCCCAACATCTCCAAGATGGACAAGGCGTCATTGCTTGGGGATGCCATCACCTACATCACTGAGCTTCAGAAGAAACTCAAAGAGATGGAGTCCGAGAGGGAGAAGTTCGGGGGTGCGTCTCATGATGCAGCATCTGAGGCCAACTCTGCAGAGAACCGCAGGCAGGTCCCAGCCCCAGACATCAACATCCAAGCAGCACAGGACGAGGTTGTTGTCCAGGTGAGCTGCCCTTTGGACACCCATCCTGTTTCAAAGGTCATGCATGCATTCCAAGAGGCGAAGATGTCTGTGGTTGAGTCGAAGATCTCTGCTGGCAGCGACACCGTTTTGCACACATTCGTTGTCAAGTCTCAGGGATCTGAGCAGCTGACCAAAGAGAAGCTGATTGCTGCATTTGCTCATGAATCAAATGCTTTGTAGCCATCACTTCCTGCTGGGTAGTGTAGAATCAGTAGAAAGGATGCATGGGAAGAAGCCTAGGGCTTTGTAGCCATCACTCCCTGTTGGTTAGTGTAGAATCGGTAGAAAGGATGCATGGGAAGAGGCCGAGGTTTTCATATCGGCTGACTCTAGCGAAAAGGGTTTGAATGAAGTATCAGAGAAGTAGAAGGATTAGTATGTAGATTGACTGAGATTCGACCGCGGTTGCTGTTTGTATATTCGTCCCAACTGCAGAACTAGCCTAGACAGCATAATTTATTAATCTGTAAGTTCATTTGCATTTCTCTTCTCCTTTTTTATTATTATCAGTGAATTCATACTAAAGTTGCAAATTTAGGCCCTGTTTGGATGCATGGGTGAATTGAATTGCAAACATCCAGTCTAATCAAATGGTCTTGACAAAAAACTAATGATCCTTGCGAGCATTCATTTCACAATGAGGAAGTAGCCCTTGAATTGTATGTATGTTCCTTTCAGTTCCAACTTGGAGGTAATGTAATTGCAATTTGGGGCCGGGACCCTGAATACTAATGCTAAGGAAATTAAAATTTGGTTTTATTTCCACTTTATTCAGCTCATAATTGCAATTATTTTGATAATGCATCCAAACACACCCTTGGCTCGTATTTGATGCACTCCCAAAGCAACTTGGATTGAATACATTGCGAGGGTGTTTTCTTTTTGAACCAAGCATTTGGGGCAGCTCAACAACCAAAACTCAAATGGGTGGGCTCACATTCTGCCCTGAAATAATGTTTTGTCTGTTTGAAGTAGTTTTTGCAACAAAGGAAATATTGGTGTGGTGGAGGTAAGCATCCCGCCCTCTCCATCACCCAAGTTGTTAAATCTAGACGCGAGCTAGAAATTTGACTAATATAGTGATCTGATGTTCTGCCTAGTTTTGATTCTTCCTGGTTTTTTTTGGCTGCCTTCTTTTCCTTTTTGCATTTCCTTCCATTACCAATCCTGTGACACGATGTCTTTCTCAGGTGATGTAGCTAACTATTGTTCGTTGCTTACAACTATCGCAGTCGAGAAAGTGTGGAGATTGTAGCAAGGCACTACCCTTTTCGCATATTACAATTATGGATTTGTATAAGTTGGGTTCAGGTATTTGGGATGAACTCATCGTTCTCTTGTGGCATAGATATGACTGAAGTTCTTTCGATTCAGTGCAACATTCAGATACCTATGAAGGTTGCAGATCTCCTCTGGTAGTAATTGCTCTGATGTACGTACTGTTACGTGTTGGTAGTATTTTTGTAGACTGGTCGGGAAGTATTGGTAGTGTACATACATATATGTTCACGAATCTACTAAAGTTCCAATAGACTATGAGTTCTTATTATTTTGTCTACATTTCATTGCATTCTTTGATGATTTTCCTAGTGCAATGCATTAAAATTGGCCAGTTTCTTTACATTGATTCTTACTTGGGTTGTTTTGCTCATTCATGTCTAGTTGTTAAGGGCAATAAACTCCGCCTAGTAGTGATGTCTGGTCTGGATAAAAGATGAAGGCTGATGTCAAGTAGGTAGCTGCTGGTCATTGAACTTTTGCAAAGTAATCGTAAGAAATATAACTTGACCCCAAATAGCTGGGAAACGCGATGTAGTTAAGGACAGTTGATATTTTTATCTGCAGCTGGATTCACTAGCAACATATTGGACTATTAGGGTTTGCTCTTTCCATATTGACGTTGTAACCGATAGATAGCACCCGATAAAGCAGGGAGTGACAGGAAGAGGATTCTCAGCCGTTGAGGACTTTGCTGGTGAGAAGCAGAATTGTGGGCTGTGATGGAGAACCCGTTCATTGCTGGGAGAGTGCTCTTCTGCTGCTATATCCACCCTTGTTCGAGTCTCTCGAGTAGTGTCATTGTATTTTTCTTGAGCTGGATGCATTGCGTTTTATAATGGAGGTGTTCTTATGTTGCTGCTGGTCTCTGTTATAAGCATGGTTTTAAGACTCAGATAAGTCTGATGTGACTCATCTAAGTCACCCTCAACTTAGGCGAGTTGCGACTTTACTCATGACTGAATGAGTTGGGTCAAGTTGGTAAATCTTTAGACCATGGTTAAAAGATTTCTCACCAATTTATTCTCCTCTTCTTCTGATGAGCTGGGGAGTTCATGCTAATGATCTGGCTCCAGATTTTATCAGAATTGATTTGGTAAGGCTCCTATTTAGAATAATTGGGACCGGACTTGCTTAAATACTGAATCTTTTGTGGTTGTGTATCATTTATTCTATACACCAGCGGCATGTGTTCGGTGTTGGGCTGCATCAATCTCCCCTACCCAGGAGTGTTTGGTTGCACTTCATGATATATGATAACCAAAAGCACATTGCCGCATATATCTTGCAGTATTTTAAAACAATGTGTATATATGTACATACGAATGAATGAAGGATGCATCTTCTGTAACTCTTATTAAATTTCTCTGCTATGTTGTCAAAACCCCAATGCGAATGGTGTTGGACAAGATTGTACACCATGACCTAGGCTAGGCGGCCGTTCTGATTTTGAATCTCAAATCTCTTGATTCTCATATTCTGTGTTATTCCACCTTCTTGGTTTTATGCTGCTCTCATAAACTTCCTTTCAAGGTAACAGAAGCAAACCCCAAATCAAGACTTTCAGTCCATGTTCCTGTGGTCAATTTCTGTTCATGTTGGGGTATGTAATGCAGGTGGGCCTGCATCATCGGTTGCATACAAGACAGCAAGGTTGTGCAACCCATCCATGTTGCCACTCCCGCCATTGGGAGTGCTGCAGCAGTGTGCATTGAGGAGTTGTTGCAGGTAGGCCTGCATCAATGTGCTCTTGTAGATGTATCAGGGGTCGACAGAGAGGAAAGAAAAAGGGGAGGATGTTAAAATGATCGATGTCAAAGGTCTGGTAGATATTTATAGGTATTTGAGATCGTCCGGAGAGCCTGTTTGGATGCCCACTAAGAAAAAAAAATTCACAAATTTCTCTTAACGGATGCTTAAGCATGGCAGCTGCTGAACTAAATATGAGATTGTGGTCAACTCAAGTGTCCAACGGGTGTGAAATTTCCATGTTTTTTTGGCAGCGAGTCTGTTAAATTGTTCGGATGTTCAAAAACTTCTTGTAATTTATCACGTGTGTGAGGTGATCCAGCAAGTAGGGCTGCTGATGGGTCGGATAACGGTCTGATATTGCAATATTCGCATCTGGCCCCGCTTAAAAAAAAAGTGGGTCGTTTAAGGGTCTGATATTGCAATATCCGCATCCGGCCCCACTCAAAATGGAAGTGGTGTAATCACGTGAAACATTTGAATTTGGTAAAGATTCCATGTTCGAAGTTGGGTAATCGGGTAAAACTTTTGAATTGGATCCGAGATCCCATACTAGAATTTTGACTTTTTGGTGTCGGATATTTTGGGTATTCTGCCAAACGGATATCCATTGCTAGCCTCAGGTGTAGCACGCCCTACCGATACCATAGGACGGTGATCTTTGTTGATATGATAGACCTCACTGCAGATGTAGCATAGGCTAAACAGGCGGAGATCTTTGTTGATATGATAGACCTCACTGCAGATGTAGCATAGGCTAAACAATTTCTAGGTTAAGCTAATTCCATCCATCTGATCACATGTTCATCATCTAAGCCTTATCAATCTGATTTATTTATTTATTGTATTATTATTATGATTATTGCTGCTGCAAATACTATTACTACTGGGGTGAGGAAGAGAGAGAAACGAAAGTGAGTGGGATACTTTTGGAGGAAGGAAGAGAGTCTATTTTGAAGGGGGGAGAAAAAAGGAGAGGAAAAGGAAAGGATGCGGCAACAGCACTCGTCAACGGCGGATAACCCACACACACATATATATATATATATCATCGGAACTTCCCATGAGGTCGTGCTATGTGGGCCCCACCATGATGGGTGTCCAACATTACCCCATCAGTCAGATGCACCATTCCATGATGGGCCTAGGTATTAAAAATCAAGTCATCCCTGACTTTTGTGGGCCACACCACATACAAAACTTGAGAGGGGTTACCCTCCATTAAAACATTCATAATCATTTGTTGGGCCCACCGAGATGTGTTTCACAAATCCAGCCCATCCATTATGTGTGTCCCACTTGGATGAGGGATCAGACCAAGTTTCAGATGCATCCAAATTTTAAGTGCGGCCCACCAAGTGTTTTTATATGTTTTAGGCATGTCTTCACATCATTTTAGATGGTATGGCCCACCTGAGTTCTGTATACGGCTGATTTTTAGGATATCCCATAATTTAAAGGGTAACCATCAAATGCACGGTGTTGATGTTCGACACACATCACGGTGGGTCCCACAAAGCTCAATCTCAAGGGCGTGTTTGGATGGGCGGATTCCATGGGATTGGATTGTATCAGGGTGGATGGCAGCCATTTCAAGGTAATGATGGTTGCGTCAGTGGATTGCTAGGATTGCTATATCTAGGGATTTGACCACCGAGTCTGTTTGGCACACTTGGCCAATCCTGGGATTACACCCGGCCAATCCCTTCCAATCAGTCCAACCAAACACGTCCCGGGCAAAATAGGCAGGATTAGGAGAGATTGGGTGGATTTCAAGGTAATGATGGTGATGTCAGTGGATTGCTGGCAATCCCATGGGATTGTTATATCTTGGTAGAAGTTCAACGTGTTTGTTTGGCACGCCCGGCCAATCCCGGAATTGCTCCTTCCAATCCACATGTCCAAACAGTAAAGAATCATTTGAAATTTTACTTTAAAATGTTATTAGTTAGGTAAATTGTAAAAATACATCCATAATTGGAAAATCAAAGGTTGATGATCCCAACAAAATTACTAAATCAGGTAAAATTGCAACAAAAAAAAAAAATGAAAATGAAAAATGGATGGCATGAGCATCCACCGGAAGATTCCTGCAACCACCTCTGTGGGGGCCATGGTGGTGTATTAATTATATGATCTATGCCGTCCATTTATTTCACCATCTTATTTTTAAGGGTGTGAGCTCAAACATGAAACAGATTCAAATCTCAAGTGAACCACAGCACACTAAACGGTGGGGCTTATGACACCCACTGTTAAAACCTTCTTAAGGCCTACCTTGATATTTATTTGCCACCCATCCCGTTTATAAGGTGAATCTGACCTGAACTGATGAAGGGAAAACACAAAAATCATCTTAATCCAAAACTCCAGTTGCTCCTAAGAAGTTTCTAATGTTAGGCCTTCAATCCCCACTGTGTCCTGACCAAACAGATGAACAGTAGATATAAGATGGCCCCACAGAGCTTATGGCTCCATTAATGCAGAAATGCCGTGCAATGTGGCACACGTGGAGTTTTGGTCCAGTCATCAGTTGGGTTGGACTGCCAAAACTCTCTGGCTCAGAAATCAAGTTGGTCCAAACATCCGGATGGCCTCACGTGTGCATTGAATATGAACAGCTGTTCCTCTTCTCTCTCTCTCTCTCTTGCTTTTTTTTTAACCATCCAATCTTGATTTACGAATATAAGAATCCAAATGGACTTCTGTGGGCCACTGTAATGTTTGTTGACATCTACTCCGTCCATTAGTTGCCAAAGCTAGCATCAGGTGAGAGCCTTGTAAGGATGAATAGACAAACCAAATAGCAGCACGATTCAAAGCTCAGGTGGGCTACACGGCGTTGAAGGCACGGGGAACATGAGGTGGCGAAACTTATAGACGGATTGGATCTAACACACGCATCATGGTGGGCCCTACAAGTTTCTGCATTTGCACTGGCTTCCTACAACAGTAGTCGCTGTAAAGGATAACGGTCCAATCCAAACGGTCCCTAAACCTGGAAATCGTATTACCAAAAAAGTGTACGATATACCGTACTTTTATAACCATCCATTTTCATTCTCCAAGAACCCCACCAACACTATGCTTTGGACCGTCCAAGATCTACCCTACCCTGCTTAAACTGATCAGTTATCAAAGAACAAGCACGGCACCACAATCTTTAGGGCCTGGATCATCTATTGTTATGTGAGAGTTGCTGGGAACCGTCCGATCCTTTACCTGACCCATCATCAGTAAATCCATGTGGTGTCCCACATCTGGATCTGCACATGTTAGATCCATGTGAGTGGAACCCAAGTCAGCGGGCGGAATGCGTGATGCCACGTCCCAACTTCACAGACCACGTGTTAGAGCCGTGTTGACGATGCCATTGTTTCTCATCTTTAGGTGGGCCGTACGTTTGAAGTTGTTAGTTGGGGGGTGCATATGAAGATGATCACGTGACTTTGTATTGAAGCTGGTGGTGGGCCTCAAAAGGAGGTTTGTTTACGGACGTAACCCTACTTCATTTGTGAGGGATATGCACAGCCCATCTGACCAAAGGCTAGTAAACGAGAAGAATGTGTTCCTCATTTCCTCATTTCCTCATCACACATTGTATTGGGACTTGGATTGCGTCTATGAAAAGATATTGCCACACGTTGAAATTTTACTGTTAAGAATTTTACTTTTTCACCGCAGGTGGACACATATGTTTGTACTTTTTCGTTGACGCTAAAAAGTAGTGTATTCCATAGATGTTCTTTCTCTGCTTTTGGTAATAACCTTCTTTTAGACAAAAAAAAAAAAAAAAAAACAATAAAAATTAAAGGGTTTCTTTCAGCATAGACCCTATTGTAATTACATTATTATCAAATGCTCCCCTTCCTCTTTGCAACCTAAGTAAAAATTTAATTTTGTTATTTTTAGTTAACTTATTAGGTAAGTTGAAAGAGGAAATGTTTATTTTGCCCCTGTGACCTCTCTAACTTCCATCTACATCCCTCTTTAATTCCATTCGGTCGGCCCCTTTCTCTTCAGTATTTTTAAGAGCTTATATTTTAAATACCTTATATTCTGAATTAAGATGATTTTGAGTCCTCATTTCTCTTTGGTATCTTGAAATTTGAATGCAATGGATTGCAAGAATAAAAATGTATAAGAGTTTAAATTTTATTATTAAATTAACTTTTATATCACTAATTAGTGTACATATGTAATGTTTGATTGAATGATTGTAATAAGCTAGCTCATTTAAATATACATTTTAACAAAAAAAAAAAATGATAAAATTTCAAGTCTTAGGTGGGTTACAAGCATAAGATCAAGGATTACAAATGAGTGACTAACCAACATTTTTCTATTGTTGATTCATAAGGCCAATATTTAAAATGCTTAAGGTATTATATTGATGTAATTTTAGTGATGCAATTGATAGGTTGATTGTTTTGGAATATCATCAACATGCTACGTACGTGTAATGGATTAGTAGCCTAATTATATATTTGTTGCATGTGCAACTCTTTTATCTTTAAAAATGAGTAAAAAAATTAATAATTTTGAATTACAACAAAAGAAACGGATTACAAAATACAATAAAAATAAGTATTTGAACTACCTTCAATTCCAAATACTTTCCAATCCATGTTCCCAAACAACCTTTGGATTCTGAATACACTCCAATGTAAGTTGTTAAACAACCCCTTTAGGTTTTAGGGCATTGGGCTTTAAGGTTTTTCATTTTTTATATGATAAATATAGGGGTATTTTTATCTTTTTCTTTTGAAAACTACTTTACTAATCCCATAAGAGGAAGTAACCTAGGGCTTAGTTTGCACATGTACAACAAAATGAATGAGCTTTCTTTATTAAATGCACAAGCATAAACAATAAAAAATTTTGTAGTATCTAAAAGAAGAGGGGGGTTATATGCTAAAAAGTCAAAATAAGTTTAAGTGTGCGGTTTATTGGAATGAAAGAGCTCTATCATTGACACATTTGCAGGCCCACCCAAATGAATGTGTCTAATAAGGACTGATCCTAAAAGAGGAAAATGGGCCTAAGAACAGCAGATCCTTCATGTGCCACACATATTTTGAATTACAGTGATCTGGGGATGGGTTATTTACAAATACACGTACTAGGAGGGTTTTTCTCAGTATCTGAGAAAGAGAGGGGGTTTTATGCAAAAAAATTAAAAGAAAAAGTATGCATCAGGCCCTTGCTGGAATAAGAGCTCTGTTCTCGCACCTGACTCCACGCGCCCAGACGAACATGTCTGTCGGGACTGATCTAACGGAGACTCTTGGAAATGAGTCTCTCTTACATCGATCTGGGTTCTTTTCCTACATGTGGTGTCCTGTCAGGTGTGGGCCCATGTAGCAGGAGCCCTTACAAGGGCTTCACACCTTATGCAAAATGCTAAAATTATCTAACTGTCCACTCCTGCTCCTTTACAAGTACTTCATGACAAGCATATCAACAAGCGCTGTGGGTGGGACCCACCAAGGTGTATCTATGGTACTCAACCCGTCTAGGATGGTCGCCCATCATGAAAGTTGGATGCCTCGGAGAACAAGATCTTTTGGACCAGCATGAGAATTTAGAAATATATGGAGTGTTGTGCATTTTTATTTTTATTTTGTCAGTCCTTCGGTGTCTTGTGTCTGCCAGCCAACCAGTGATGGGATGGCCCCAAAAACATGTCTGTTGGTAAGTTGCACCATAGCAAATGTTAGAAATCGATGTTTGATACACCGAAAATATATAAAAAAAAAAAATCGAAAAATTATTTCATTAGGCTCAATCACGTATAAAATATGTTGTCCTTAAAGCGTGATTCACCCCCTTATCAACTAGTGATGGGTTACAGGCGAATTACTTCCTGGATAAGACAAGCCTTATCTGGATCTAGCGTGCAACAATTACGATAGGTCTACTATGAAACATTTTTAACGCAGCAAATCTCTTCTGGCAGACTCAAACGGTAAAGATGTTCAAAGTATTCTATAATGGAGATATGGATCGTATTTGATTTGATGGGAGAGATGGTGTGTTGAGATGATGAAATCAGACTGGAACGGTCCAATTTATATAGGCATCAGGTATAGCACCGTTGTTGTGTGGTATTCAATGGTCCAGAACGTTTGAAAACGTCTCTGCCCGTTGTCAATTAATCTCAGACGTTTCTGGTCGTCAGATCAAAAGATCTGACCGTTGGATCATCCTAGCCTATCTGTTTTCGGATCGTTGTGGCTTTTAAGGCTTTCAAGGTGGCTATCCATTTTTAGAAACGGCTGGACGTATATGCAAGGTGTGCCATCTAGCGCCACTACAGCCTTACTGCCTCACTGCCCTCGCCCGTGCCCGAGCGCGCGTGCATGCGTGTGTTCCAGTGCGTCAACCCGAGTATCACCTCCTCCAAAAATTCTAAGTAAAAATACTCTTCACAACATCTCATATAAACCATACAACCCTTCTTTGCATTTTCGATGTGGGACAAAGTACACACACCGCATTTTTTAATTCAAATTTTCAAAAGGCGTTTTGGCGAAAAATTTCCGAAATTTTGAAAAATTCGAATTTTCTTTTTATTTTTTAAAAACCACTGATTTTCAATAGCAAATAATGGAAAACCATCCAAATATGGGTTTGGAATGGTTTGATTTTTGGGACTTTCAACATTTTATATGACGAGGCACTCCTATTATACAGGTTGAATGCAATAAACACGCAGGCGGACCCCAATAATATAAGCTTATTGTACTAAGGCTACAGGAGAACCTATCTTTACCTAAGATTAGTACTGCAAAACGTAATTGTTTGCATTTATTTCTTTCTTCTTCTTCTTCTTCTTCTTTTTTTTTTTTTTTTTTTTTTTTTTTTTTTTATTTTACAGAAAAGTCTTAAAAATATTTTACCTTTGTATTTTAAAGTGGTGGCACAATTCATGCTGACTACTAAGAAGCCGCTACGTGTCAACACACTTATATAGGAGTGATACATACTCGCTTAAAGTGACACCATCTGGCTTATCTAAAGTGATACTATTTGCGCTTACTTCTCAACAACACGGACAAAGGCCTAAAAGAGACCATAGACAGTGCCACACACACACACAACTACTCACATATTAAGGACATTTTCTAATAAAGATCTATCAATGTTGAATTCTTCGTAGTCTAATATATGCATGGTATAGTTGGCCCGGATTAATCCAAAAGGAAAAATTTTCCAAATGCACGTTCAAAACCCTATCAAAGGCGGCAAACAATTAAGAGTGCATTTTGAAAAGTTATCCAAAAATAGAAACAAATCACGTGTGATGACATTGCAAAGCAAGAATTTCAAATCTTAATAAGATACAATCACTGTGTAATCGGAAGATTAATGCATAAACATCGAGATTTATGCACAACCAACACCTGATCATTGTAACAATTGGTGGCAACATAGTCAGGCAAATCTTCATAAATCTATTCCTAATTCAGCTAGTTCTACACCTAAGGTCACAAGTTTTTAACCAACCCTATTTGAATACAACAATGGCACGTCCAGCACTAAATCTATTTGCATAACTTGGGCCGTTCATAACACCTATAACCAGTGTCTAGATTAAATAGCAACATAAAGTATTTGATAAGCAATATTTAAAGAAAAAAAAAAAAAAACTTTTTTCTTCAATTTTGACATTTAAAATGTTATGATATAGGCTAACAGTTTCTTATCACATGGTGTTTGAAATAAGGCTGAAAGTCGAGTGGGTTCAACCCGACCTACCCGTGACTGACCTGACATTGGGTTGGGCTTGCGCAGGATGTATCAGGTTTGGTCTCGGGTTTGGGCTATACAAACGAACACCAACCCGATGAAACTTGGATCAAGCTCGGGTTGCCAACCCATGCCGAACCCAATCGATATATAAGTTACTTATAAATTATAGTTGAGTGTGGATCGTCTGTGTTGAAGGCACATGAAATTCAAATGTCGTCAGGTCTCATTGGTCCAAGTCATTTCCAATCCTAACAAGATACGCCAAACTTCTCTCTCCCAAATAGATTAAGTGCTACACAACACAACTTTTAAAAGAGTAGTCCTATATTTTAGTTTATCAGTTTTTTTTTTTTTTTTTTTTAAGTTCTTTATAATAAATAACTACATGTACAATTAATGAAATTATAGGTACAAAAAATAAGATGTATATTGAAGTATAATAGATTAATGTAATAATAAAAATATTAGCATATATCTACCCGGCCAACCCAACCGAGTTTGCTTGGGTTGGGCTTGGATCAAGAATTCCTAACCTGGGGTGGGTTGGGTTGAGTTAGGGTTAAGGTATAAGAACCTTAGGTTGGGCTAGGATTGAGCACCAACCCGCCTGACTTTCAGCTTTAGGTTTTTTTTTAAAAAAAAATAATAAATAAATAAAATAAAATAAAATTTACTCTTCCATCAAAGTAAGAAAGAAAAAGAGGCACACGATTTACCACGTCATTCTCTACTTTTCAAGTAGGTGTAAATGTCTAGTCCGCATAAACTCAACATTTCCCCTATTACACTCAATCCAAGCAGACATTTACGAAATTAGGAGAAGAAAATAATAATAATAATAAAGCCAGGGTATTTTGCGTCATTAATCTCTTGAGTAATGCTAAATCACGAAAACTATTATCATTAAGCTAGTCCTGCAGTCATATTGTCCAAACAATCCTAACACCTGATTCTTGGACATTTGTTTGTTGAAATATATCTATTGGATGCTTTTATTTTAACCGTCCACTAAAGATATCCACCAATCCATTTTTCATTTAGTCCATGATAATCTAAAATGCGACCCCATAGTTTAAACAATCTGCATCTCATGTATACAATTTCTATATAATTTGTAAGTGCATGTAACGTCCATCACAGTTTTTATCTTGTTGAAATATTGGACAATGCCACCCAAGGATCCTACGAAATGTATGGGTGCAGGCCTAAAATTGCTGTGACCAGTTGGTTACCATCAAATGGATATCTACCAGATGATTACCCCAACCCTCCGATAAGTGGACCCTATAATCTGAACGCTCCAGATTGAAAGATATAAGTGTGCAGTGCACGTGCATGATCCACCATAGTAAGATTTGTCTGGCAAGATAGATCATTCCATCAGGATGGCCACAGCATCCAAAGAAATGAACAGCTAGAAAAACACTGTAGTAACCATCGGTTTTTGAACGTGGCCCACCTGAAGAGTGAAATGAAATTGCCTGGTTTTTTTTAGGCTGAAGATCTCAGCATTTTTGGACCAGATGGAAAGATCGGATCCCGCACATGAGTTCTCAATTGGCACGTGTGTCTTGGATTAGAAGGGCACGGCGTAAACGTGTGGAATGGTATATCCATGTGACGTGAAATGTAACCCCAACTCTGTAGGGTCTTCGTGATGTTTGCGTTATATCTGCTCCGTCCATCCGATCCATCAGCTCATTTAGGACACAGCACAGTTCATTGAGGACATAGAAAAAACAAGAGAGACATCCAAAACTCAGGTGGGCCACACCAGTGGCGAATGAACGCCACCATTGAAATCTTGGGGCCACAAAAGTTTTGGACGAGAATGATATTTTGGTTTCCCTTCATCTAGATGGAATCATCTCATACCTCATGAACGGGTTGGTCCACACGGATTGTAGAAGAATCTACTTTTTCCTTCTTCTTTTTTTCAAGATGAAAGCTTTAGGATAGTACCATGATGCATACGGACTCGGATTTGGTACTGACCCCTCCAGCATGGACATTGGTGCTGGTCAGTGCTAGAAAAGTTGTGTGCACCACCACAATGTATTTGTTTTATCCACACGATCCGTTGTTCTTTGTTTTTTTTTTTTCGATCATTTTAGAGCACGACTGCAAAATGAATATAGATCCAAATATCTGGTCAACCACACTAGAGGAAAGTGGTGATTGAACGCTCACTGTTAAAAATTTTATAGGGCCATGAAGGTTTTAGATCAAGCTGACGTTTGTGTTTTCCCTTTATGTATGTTAGACCTAACTGGCAGGTTGGATGGAAAATAAACAGTATAGTGGGTCAAAAAAATTTTAGTGGTGAACTTTCAACAACCACTGTTTCCTGTGGTGTGGTCTACCTGATAGTTGATTTTACCTCGTTTTTTGTATCACGTCCTAAAATTATATGGAAAAACAGATGGGCGGTGTGGATAAAACGTATAATCACTGTGGGTCCCACAGATATTTTAGAGCACCGACATCGGTACTGAAGGGTCACTACCGAATCCGAGCCTGATGCAGGTAGAAAATCGACAAAAATCTATTTGCGGACGCGCATGATTCCACGCTGCGCTCTCTTGCTTGGGAAAGAATCCAACCTAAGACAGACAGATAGTCACGTGCGAAGATTTTAACCACGTGATGGAGCGGTCCAATTGCCGACGGTCAACGTACGCCTGTACCAAATTTCTACCCATTTCCTCGTGGAGAGACTGAACGCGAGTTTCCTGCCGCACCTAGCCTTGTGGGCCCACCACGTTGTCAGTGTGAAATCCACTCCGTCGGTCAGTGTCGCCAGCTCATTTTACAATGACAAATCGAAAAGAACCAGACCCAATGCTCAAGGGCCACACCACAAAAAGAAAACGGTGGAAAATGAATGGCCACCGTTCAAGCCTTATTGGGCCCCACAGAAATGGGGTAGTCTTTGGTGAATCCCTGACTGTGGGTCCCACCTTGATGTATGTTTCTTACGTCCACGCCGTTCATTTGTTTTGAAAGCTCTTTTGAGTGCGTAGACCGAAAAATGAAGCAGATCCATATCTCAGTGGACCACACCACAATAAAAAGTGGTGATGGACCATTAAAAACTTCCTGTGGGCTGCAAAAGTTTTGGATCAAGCTGATATTTGCTTGGCCCCTTCATCCAGATCTTTGTGATCTTATCAACAGGTCGGATGGCAAATACACATTTCGGTGGCCCCCAAGATGTTTATAATGGTGAGTATTCCATCATCATCTTTTAATGTGGTGTGGTCCACCTGAGATTTGGATTTGCTTCGATTTTTCGATTACTCCCTCAGATGAGCTTTCAAAATTAATGGACCGCGTGGATGTAAGGAACATACATCAAGTGGGCCCCGCAGTCAGGGATCCACCCGCGCGTTTAAGTGGTGGGAATTTCCATCTCCACTGTTCCTGTGGTGTGGCCTACTTTGTCGTGTATCTGGCTCAGTTTAGGATCTCGTCCTGCCATAAGCTGAAGAAACTAATGGACGGATTGGATTTCACACAGAGATCACGGTGGGCCTCACAGGACCAGTTGTTGCAGGAACAAGTGGGATGGGATGCCAACCGTAGGTTTGTGCATAGGGCCATCATGGTGTGTATCTTTCATCAAACCCGTTAATCAGGTGTAAATCATCAGGATAAGGTGAAACTAAAAAAATCATTCTGATCTAAATGTCATGCGGCCCACACCGTGTAGATTTACAGGTTTTAGTAGCATTTTTATATTATTATAGTTTGTGTGACTCATCAGAGTTTTTATGGTATTTTATTTTGTATATGCGATTAGAATAATGTGTCTCACCTAGTGGACAGTGCGGATTAACGTATAAAATATTGTGGGGCCACAGAGTCTGTGTTTTACGCCACTCCGTGAAACAGGCGTTGTGGATTGAAAAGGAGAATCGCTGCACACGTGCT
This sequence comes from Magnolia officinalis, assembly GCA_021015155.1. Lineage (NCBI taxonomy): Eukaryota > Viridiplantae > Streptophyta > Magnoliopsida > Magnoliales > Magnoliaceae > Magnolia > Magnolia officinalis. Next base: position 102,446,038 of record JAJHSJ010000003.1, read on the forward strand.
AAATTTCCATACGCGTATGAAATCCGGTCCGATATTGGTCTGAGAATGGCATATAAATCAGGACAGTCCGTTCATCAAACAAGCCACATTGTTTACATGTATACTACTATTGGCCTCGCCAATGGATGTAAGGGACTTTACCCGAAAGAACGGCTCGGATCCCTCCCACGTGTGCCAATTTAGCAAGGATGCCCCTATTGGCCTCTTCGATATTCCCGCGCGACTCGCTGGAGCATTTTCTGCCTGATAATGTGAGCGTATGGTCACGAGGGGAGCATGTGACCTGCTCACCCAGAGGACACGATGGTCATTTACTATATGGTA